>PVKM010017468.1:0-25892 GCA_004027735.1 Carollia perspicillata
GCCCACTGCCCAGGGGGAGGAGTGCGCGTTATCTTTTGTGGACCCTAAACAGGTAGACAACCAGCTATTTCTCCAGCAAAACGAGTTTGTCTGGGAACAACAAAGAACTGCAATTTGAGCCGCGAGGCCTGTCGGGGGAGCCAGCCGTGTGCAAGTCTGGAGAAGGAAGGAGAGGAATGCCGTTTTATAGAGGAAAGGGGGCTGCAGAGGGGCTGCTGTAAACAGAGCGTCCATTGGAGGACACGGGGAGGCTGGAGCATCGCGGCTTCTCACTGGCTGAGTTCCTGGTGGGGCAGAGAAGACCCCCCTCCTCCCCGCTGCCCGGCTGCAGGGAGTGGAAAAGCACCCTCCTGTTGCAGAAGGAAAGCGCCCCTGGTGAGGGGTGGGGGGAGAGCACACACCTGCAGGCCCTCCGTCTTATTCAAACAAGGGCTCTGTCTATCAGTCACACTTTCCTCTGTGCAGAGGAGCAAAAGCCTACATCGGCCCTGCTGTGACCACTGCAGGGACAGGGACAGGGACAGGGAGGGGAAGGCGAGTGGAGGCAGTGGGCCTCTGCCAGTCCTCAGTGCACACAGACGCTCAAGGTGCTGGTGATGGGTGGCGTGACTGCTGGCAGAGGGGGGTCCTGCACCCCAAGCTCCAGCAGGAGACAGCGAACCACTCCACTGGCCTGGAGCCCAGGTGAGGAGCCCAGGTTCCCAGCTATGAGCTTCCCTGTGCTTGGCACCACGGTGCCCTGTGAGGAGGGAGCAAGAGGAGACTGCTGTCATCCCAAATGGCTGTGGGCAGTAACTTTGCAAACCCAAAGGGAGCATTTAGTGGAGGAAGAGGAGGATGGAAAGGCGTCAGTCAAGGGTGAACCAGCCTGGCATTGGTCAGTGTCTTACGGCAGATGTGTAGACTCACAGGAATCAGCCGAAGTTACTGCCACGCTTTGATCCTGTTGAAAATAGATGGCTGTGGATGCCTGGTGTCACCCAGGAAGCTACAGGCTGTGGCCAGAGAGGGCAAATCCCGTGACCTCTGCCTTGGGAGAATTCTGGGGGAATCCCACAGCCAAGCCTTCTACATGAGTGAGAGCATTCGGCATGCATTTCACTCGGGAGCACCGAGGGTCCCCCAGGCCGCTCAGAGGCTTTGCAAGACAGCCCAGGACTTGGGGTGGGGGTGGCTCTCAGAGACCCTGCCCAACGTCGCAGGTGAGTGCGCCCTGGCACCATCACTCAGCAGGGTGCTGTGGGAATGATGGATGGTCTCCGAATGCTGTCTATCAGACTATGCATGCATAAACGTGCATAAATGCACGGAGACACGTAAATGGGGCGATTGTGCCACTGAGTGGGTGACGTCAGGCTCAACTGAAGAGAAACGATTTCAGGTTAAACCTGTAGTGTCCCCAAAAGGTCGGTGAGCTTTTTCCGAGCCTTCGTTTATTCTGAAACAAAACAAGCAGCACCCAGACAGGTGAGGCGGCCCGCTGAGGTACCACTCGGAGACCGTAATGCAGGTGCCTAGCCGCTGGGTTGTCCCCCCGTCCCAGTGGCTGCAGCCACGGGACAAGACAAGGCTCTGGCTCCTTCTCGGGGGCCCAGCAGAAAGGAATGAAGGGGGGTGAGGACTGAGGGGAAGAAGCAAGGAAACTCCCACACTTCCCTTAGTCCCGAGTGCTTTTAGGTCGCTTGTCTACCCTCCAGCTCCTGGAACCTGATTCAGGCCCGTAGAGTTGGGTCTTTATAAGCTTCTCGATTTGGTAGCTCCAAACCGTATGTGACGTGTAAATAGGAAAAAAGAGAGACAGACCATCTGCCCCACAGCGGGAGATGGTTCCTGAAGATTTTAAACCAGTGGGGACAGCCCCTCCGACGTCTAACCTCCCAAGTGCCTCTGTTCCTTCACTTCTCACGGCAGCGCGCACCAGGCTTCCTTCCACGACCATCGCGAGGCTTTGCTCCCCGTCCAGGCTTCCAGAGCCCACCCTCGCTGAACGGAACGTGCCACCTCCACTTCAGGCAGAGTGAGCGTTGGCCACGATTTTAATAGAGCGCTCCGGAGCGGAGAGAGGCTCGGAGGCCGCATCTCTATGGTAAACATGTGCATCTGTAATTAGGGGGCTGCAAAATTAGATGGGGCGGCGCTCCAGGAAGCGAGGGGTTCACAACTGAAGTGGGAGCCCCGTAAATAACCCGTTATGCCCAAAGAAATCCTGACTGCCTATTCATCGCTGAGATGCCCGCGAACCCTTGTTCATTAAGGAGTGAATAGCTGCTAATTTGCAGCATCACCACAGCAAAGTTCAGATCCCAGGATGAAAAAACCCTCTCAAATCAGAAATCTACCAGCTGTCCCCACAAACGCCACCGCAACTCCCTTCATCTACTGGAGACCCTATTTTTAAGTTCCACTCACCAATTAAAATGCCCAGGAGAACAGTGAGGCAGATTGCAGAAATCAAAATTGGATAATAAAAAGGAAAATGGGAGGGTTGTAATCAATTCATTTGTTAAAGCAACGTGTTAAATGGGTTTCTTTTGAGCAGTTATCATTTGTGTGTGTTTTTTCTTCTAGCCAAAGGTACCTGAGCATCATTTGGGGAGACGGGCTAGGCTTCTCTCTCGCCCAGGTCTGTCTGTTAAGGACTTGAGACAGGGAGTGGGAAGGTGGTAGGAGCGGTCCCATGTTGCGTGTCCCCCAGAGAGCAGTCGACAGAGGCGGGGTGAGCCACAGCGGGGAGGGGGTGGGGAGGGCAGAGGGCAGCCGGAGAGCCCTGCTCTGCGTGGGCGCCGCTCCCGCGGCTCGGTCTGGAACCTCCGCGTGCCGGAGCGTCACAGCTGGAAGGCGCTGCCAGCCGTGGTCACTGCCTCTTAAACCCGCTGTGGTGTTTAGCCAGAGGGAGGGCTGGCCCAAGTCAGACCACCTCGGGCCAGTGTGCGTGTCACGTGCATGCGTGTGTAGGGGGAGATGTTCCGAAAGGCAAGATTTCTGCATGGCTGCTGGTCCGCCTTTGCCCAAGAAGGGTTCGAGCCGATCCCCGCACTTCCCCCACGATCCTCTCCAGAGACAGGTGCATGGGAGATGGTCTCTCCAGGTGGCAGTGCCAGGTCCTGGCAGCCAGGGCCAGACTGAACTCCGCCTTGACATGCCACAACCTCCCAGGCAGAAAACCGTGTTCTGTCTCAGATCAACAGAACGGTCACTGCTAGTTCACTGAGTGGCTGGGCAGGCAAGAGCCCTAAAATGACGGTGTTGATTCTTGAGTTAAAGCCCAGCCTGTCCCACTTCATGTCTCTTTCAGAGGGAAAGGGACATGCTGCTGTGGGAACAATCAGTGTGGCCGGTCACCGAGCCGCCGTCCCCACCCCCGCCGCTGAGAGACAGGGCACGTGGCCAGCTGCAGGGCTGGGAGAACCGGCAAGCCCAGCGTGCCGAGCTGCGCCCCTAGCCCTGGGAAGGTGGCCTTCGGGCCCCGACTCCATCCTGGGCGTGGTGGGCATAATGCGTGAGCTTTCTTTTTGCTTTACTTTCCTTTTTTTTTTTACTGGCATTGAATTATGGAAAAAAGACGTGTACGGTGAACAGTGATACACGCACCATCCAGATTCTGCCTTCAACATTCAGTTCTAGTTGCTCCTGATGCCTGGTTCCATCCCCTCCCTAAACGTCTAGAAATCCCTTAATTAACATATGTATGCACTCCTTCATTCGTTTATTTATTTTGCTGCATTTTAAGGGAAGACTGGATGAGAACATTTGCTAGTTCAGGTGGCCAATGCCCTGCACACAGAATGAGCACCTCGCTGCGGCAGCCTTGAGGAGAGGCACGCGTGTGTTTCCACGTGTTTACGTTCCAGTCCAGAGAGGACTCTGTTTTCCTGCGGAGAACTGCAAACAATAAGAGCATTGTCCTCAGTCACACTAATCCTCCCAGTTCAAGTGTCTCAGTGCGTGAGGTAGATACAACCCTTTCACGGCCTGGTAGCCACTGGGCAGGATCCCAACCCGGTGCCTGTTGCCGGCCTGTCACTTGTCACTCCACGTGTTCAGGCCCGCGTAGCTGGGCCCAGTAAGGTCTGTGTGCGTGCCATTCCCAAATTCAGACGTGACACCAACAGGCAGGTGCTGTGTGGCGACACTGACCAATCGTTCTCGGAGCGTACACTTCACACTCCGTGATAGGCCGAACACACCGCACAGGTGAGCTCCTTTAATCTAGAAACAGCCCTGTAGCCCTTGGAGCGGCCGCTGAGCTTTAAAGAGGTTCCGTAGACCTGCTGGCAGACTTGCTGTGAGCGCCCGGCTGGGACACCACACATGCCTGACGCTGCGGTGCAGGCTCCTTGCCGGCAGCCCCAGAACACTGTGGCTCTGTGATGAACGTCACTGGGTTCTTTCCTTGATGGCAGACTTTTGAAACTGTCTGTATGGTTCTCAAGACTATGTTACTACATAGACAGTACATACTAGCTATATACAAATATAAACTATAGATAAACATAAGGAGAAATGATTATTTTTAATATCTTAGTCTATTTCCTTAGGGTTGTGTTTTACTTGAAAATAATCTATTCCCTGACACCATCATTTTTTGAAACTGTGTGACAATAAGCAAAGTAAAAATGAGCATATTTTTGAGCAGCATGTGATGGGTAATTTCGGCAGGGAGACCACCCTAATGGCTGATGTAGTGTCCACTGTGCTGATGCTGAGATGGCCGGAGTGAGGCTTAAAGCCAACCGAGAGCTCCCCGGCTGGAGACGCCTGCAGGCCCAGGGGCCGTCCGGGACTCCCGGGGGGCGCTCAGGCTGCCCTCACCCCATCCATGTGGTCGCATCCCCTGTGGTCAAGCAGGGGCCGGTGGGCCTCACAGGGTCAGCCGCACCAATGGGGACATGACGGTCACTTCAGACCACCTCCTGATACCAGCCCTCTGACTTCGTCCTGCTAACTAAGCCTTTCCAACGCAGACGCCCTGCACTTATTCAAAGTGCACGATGGGGGTTACGTCTTCCATTCACACAACATTAACGAGGGAGACCTGGGCACAGGAGCAATAATGCCGTTGATCCATGTTTCCAGTCATCATTGATTTCTCCTGGTGCCGTTTCAAACGGTGCATATACGCATGCTGCCTATCCCACACAGGTGACACCTTCTGAACGACACTAATCTCTTGACAGCAGTTTTGCCCGGACATGGAAAAAATCAACCTTGTAAATGACAAGTCAGATGTCAGTGCATCGTTAATGTGTCTTCCTCTTGCGTGCGTTTTGTCAAATTGCAACAGTAAAAAGTTAGTTGAACAGATGAGAACAAGAAGTGAAGAGAATTCCATCTTATTGGCTTCATGGTAGCCAAAAATGCTTTTATTTTTAAATTGGTAAAAATTAATCTCAACACTTCACCCAGTGTTTTCTTCCTTGTCTGTTTCCTCCAGTCGCCTGTCCTTAGCACTTGCCAACTAATGTTCCTACCATATCAAGAAATTTGGGTGCACAGACGCCACAAAACTGGGACAGTTCCGTCACATGTTCTTTTTGTGAAATGAGATGACACTACAGGTCCTTGACACTAGACATTTCGTGTTGAGACTTGCCCTGTGGCATGCCAAACTGGGCGGGAACACGGTATTTCCCATGAGTTTTAGAAATGGATCGTTGGCCTGTGGGGTGTCGACCTGAGCATATGCCTAGGACGTTTTTTCTGAGGGTCAGGTGTGCGACCGGCCCCGCCGTCCTCAGAGTGACGGGAGAGCTGCGGACGCCCCTTGGGTTCAGCTCTCGGTTCAGCTGGTCGCTGTGGGGCGCCTCCCTTTGCCGACTGTCCTCTCTTTGCAGTCACCAGCAGGAGGGGGAAATCCTGAATTCTCCATTATATGCAATGCTAACAAAAAACCTAAATGCTGATGTTGCCAGAAATGCGTCATAGCTTCTGGAAATACGGTGCAATGTCTTGGACAACAAAGTAAGAAACTAAAAGACAGCGCTAAAGTGGAGGTTTGCTTCGGGTCTGAGTCACCCTTCTGCATCAGGCCATCCTCCTCCACGGTGTTATCATCTTTGTCTTCGTAGCATTGTCGAGAGTCATCGTTGGGTAAGAATGGCATAGTTCTGAAGAAGATAAAATGGCAAAGTATTTAAGCTCTAGGAAAATGAAGGACACTAGGTCTTCACGTTTATCTCTCATTATAAAGGGACCAAATGAACTGGAATAGTCATCGCAAGACAGAATCTATTTTATTTCAGGTTTTTAATAGCGAGTATTTTCTTTGCATTTGGGGAGATTAAGAAAAACTATAAGCTATGACAGATCAATTCCTACAGAGAGTTAGAAATACTGATAAAAGAAACTCAAGTCTACAATTGGGTTTCACGGGTTCCGGCAGTGTGTACACCAAGAACCGATAAGCATACTCCTACTTTGGTCTTAAGATTGAAGTACATTATTAGATAACCCACTTTGATTACAAAGTAAAGACAAACTCCTCCAAGAAACAAACTGACATTAATAGACATATGTGTGTGTTAGCAAAGCTTCTGGGTAGTAGGCAGAAATACGCGTCAGTGGCTTACTCTTGCTCTTCTTCATTTTCCCCCTGAGGGAGGGAGCCCCTGGAAGACAGGCACAGAGGGCGTTCAGCGCTCACTGGCCCTGAAGTGGAGCATAAATTTGCAAACCGCGCTTACCTCGCAGGGAACCCACCTAAGATCCCACAGAACAGTGCAGGCCGGAGGGTTCGCTGGCCCCTCGCTGCGGGAGCTGCCACCGGAGCACAAGCAAAACCTAGTGGCTCTGCAGAACCCAGGGGTTTGGAGCACAGGGACCTACCGAAGCGACATTACCACTCACACGGTGGGCTGTTTGGTCCAATATGTTATTAAAAAGCCTATGAATTTCTTCAAAGGGCACACTTCAACACTAATTTTTAGATGTGTGTTAAAATATTTGTACCTGGTTATGTTTAGAGACTTATTTTTGAGGCAGATAACTAGCTATCTCTTCCACTAGGGATATACGAAGTTTAATTACCATTTCTATGAAGGAAGTTTCTTCCGATGCAAATCTGTGGTGAATCGTGGAAACGGACAGACGGTTGCTTTATCGGATATCAAATATTACAACAGACGTTTTGTCTGTTGCACTTGTGAGTAAGAGATATTTACTCACAAGCAGTTTTCCTCAACTCAAGTGCTTTTTGGGGCAAAACTATTCAGATTGCAACCCATGTACAAATTTTTTTCTATTGATATTTGAACAATTTTCCCAGGCTAAAATTTTGCCTATTGCTGTTTGTTAAATATGCTATTTCTTATTTTTTAAGGGAATAAGTCAGTTTTTAAGAAACATACTTTTTAAAAATAGCAATTTCTTCAAAATTAGTTTTACTTGAGAGAATTGCAGGTAAAAGATAATAGTTCAAAAATGCAAAGTTAGCCCTGATACTTCTGAAACCCCATTTCCACGAGACTAAAGGCATTAGTTTAAGGCACAAATTCACAAAGACAGGTTTTAGAAAAAAGACACAAACAGAATTTTGAAGCTGAGGGGGGTGGCTGTGTGATGACGGATTTGTGCCACCTGTGAAAGTACAAGAGCATGGAGGAAACTGAACCCGTAATAAAGGAAAGTTTAAACTCGATAGAAAAAAGGTAAAGTTAAAGAACCGCCCCTGAATGCGATGAACAGCAGGAGAGAAAGGACGCAAAACGAGAGGACAAAGCCAAGGGGTTCGATATCCGAGTGGAAAAGCCCGGGAAGGACAGGAGGGAGGAGACAGGCGGAGGGGCAGCCACGGGAGCGATTCGAGGCCATAGTCAGAGGGAGGGTGACAGACAGCTCGCCTGCTGGAGTGAGAAGCGTGGCTCGGCGGACAGGCCCGTTGTGTGCCTGATAGGTTCACGAAGGCAGACCTAGCCCGTAACGTCCTCCAGGAACTGGTCACCCCCACACCAGCACAGAATTCTGTCCACCACTAACGATAAAGGGGGGTCGGGGTCACACTTCCAGAGCCGTGCTAGTCACAGCTCCGGAAATTAGGAAAGCTGAAGTGCTGGGAAGCAAGAGGAGAGTTTAAAAAGTCTGAAGGAGTGGGATGATTTCTTTAAAGAAGGAAAAGTTCGTCAAATACCTGCTCTGGTCGCTTGTAGAGTGAGACCGTGGGGGTCTGGAGGTGCACTCAGGGCAGAGAGAAGAGGCCCACAAAGAAGCAGGTCATCAGTCCCAGGGAAGGCACTTTCCTAGGCTGTGCCGCCAGCGGAACGCAGGCAGCAGTCACCACGGGGCCGGGCCGCAAAGAGGACACATCCTGCCCCTGCAGTGCCAGCCCCGCGTCCTGACGCAGACGCACGGGGTTGTGCCCTGGGGCTGGAGGGAGGGGAGGGTGGGCGAGCGGGCACATGAGGGCTAGTGCCTGGTTCTTTTAATTTGCCACACTAACTGATAAGGTCAAAGGTTGAGGAATCAAGAGGTTGCGAACGAAGCAGAGTCAGTGACACAGACCCCTACACGGGAGAATCCGCTGAAGGGCTGGAACCTCCGGGGTCTGCCGTTCTGCTTCCAGGGCAGGCGGGTTCGGTGCCTCGGCGCCGTGAGATGCCCTAGGAGAGGTGTCTGTGGGTCTCACTAGGACGCCACTCTTCCTCCTCCTCCCTCGTGCGGCCCAGCGCCCAGCGCGATGAGCCAGCACTCTTGGGCTCTGTGGCTGGCATGTTTGGATGGAGGCTGGCCCGCCTGCTCGTCGCCGGTAGCACTTTCTGGTTCGCCTCCACCTTTTGGTCAGTTTCGACGGGCTGCACACAAGAGATCAGAGCAGAGAGAAGCTAAGTCCAGCCTAACCTGGATTTGGTGTTTGGGTAGCGACTTTCTCTCGCCGTTCGTGATAACA
The DNA here is from genome assembly GCA_004027735.1 of Carollia perspicillata. Classification (NCBI taxonomy): domain Eukaryota; kingdom Metazoa; phylum Chordata; class Mammalia; order Chiroptera; family Phyllostomidae; genus Carollia; species Carollia perspicillata. The sequence continues at coordinate 8,882 of PVKM010017468.1, forward strand.
TGAAGTCACTCTCAAAGTGTAGCTGAAACAAGGCTTCTTCTCTCTCTGCTTCTCATTTGCCACAGATTAAAAAACAATTCGGATCGTCTAATACAAGTGCGCAGGTTATGAGTTTGGTACGAGAGAATGTTTTGTTATCGAATGGCAGGTCTTGGCTACGGAAAACGGACTTGGTGATGTTTGCGGTCACTGCTCTGAAGCCATCGCTGTTGGGTTCTGCCCCTTCGTCTTTCGATGTCACCGAGGCTTTCAGAGAAGGGCGCTGCCAGCACGTAGGTGGGCACCCCAGGTGTTTCTGTGTTTTTCTGCATCTGTGAGTGGAGAACAAATACAGCTCGCTCCGTATCAGCCTTACTTGTGTGAACAGCCGGGGCCCCTGGCCCTCAGGGTGGCATTCACTTAGCCGTTGCCATGACGACAATCTCTCAAGTACGGCCAAGTTGAGTGAGAAGGGTACGAACCATTTGTTTTCATCCTGCAACTGAATTTAGTGCGACATGGTGTGTTGGCTGAGATAAAATGCAGGCACGGTTCATAACATGAGGCTTCTGGTTGAATAATTGCTCACAAATTATAAATAATATCAGGCAGCTAGTTCGAGCATGATTTTATTACAAATGACAAATATGTAAATGTGTTTTGGCTGTGTCTTGACACTGTGTGATTGGCAGCAGACATCCAGCGCTTGTTGAAATGCACACAGAGGCTGTCTGTGGCTCTGGAATCAAGGAGTGATGCCGTCTACCGTGGTCACCGGATCGCTTGGTGCTTTGGTAGCCGTTGTCATCGCTTGCTTTTTGGTGTGTTGTTATTACTCTGGTGGACAGATGCCTCGTGCCGTGCGGCGTGGACAGAGTGACTGGTTTCTGTGCCTGGAAATCGGCCTGCCTCGTCTCTGTCCAGCCCTGTGCTTGGTGTCAGAGCGGCATCGGGGGCACGGGTGTCGGCACTGGGGCAGCTGTGGTCACTCACAGCCACTGCAGGCTCCCCCGTGGCTCCCTTGTGCTCAGGGAGGAGCTGCTGTGCCGGAAGATTTTTCTCACTGGACGCCTGCTCCACCCTCGGTGTCACGCCGTCCCTGACACCCGCCCTCAGGTGTCCCTCCTCACGTTCCCGACTTCCACCAGCAGCTGTAGTGTCCTGTCACCAGACAGTGTGGCCCACGGGGGCTCTTCATTGTCTTAGTGCCGCAACGTCCTCTTAGGCGGGAGCTGTGTGCCCACTGGGGCGGGGGCTTCCAGGTGTCCTGTCTCCTCCGGCTGCAGGGGACTTGCTGTGGCTTCGGCCCAGGACAGCCCTGGGCCGAAAGCCTCCTCCAGGTGTCTGTCCCCACCCCAGAGGTTTTCTAGACAGGATTTTCAACACCTTTTAACAGCTTTACAGGAGACATGGAGGTTGATAGGTGAAATTTCTTCACAATTGGCCCTTAAAAGCTTTTCTGATTATTCGTCATTAGAAGCCAGGGACTGAAGAGGGAACCCACATTTTCTGTAGTGTTGCCAGGTAGGATTCTGTTCATAAACTTGTTTAAAATTAATAACCTCATAACGCAGACTATCGCAGCACTTGAATGAGCTCTGGACGCACAGCACGCAGCCCTCCTGGGAGTGGGACTTGCCCGCCCCACACCCCAGACTCACACAGACGAAGACCCTCCGCCAGCCAAACAACCTTTCTGATTGTCTGCCAGTCCCCGGAGTGTCCACCACACTTGAACCCTTCATGAGAGGTGGCTTCCTTTTTAGATGAGCTGAATGCAGGCTCCTCCATTATTTGATTTGACCATCAAACACGAAACACCAACCAAACAACGCCATCCCTGGGAAGAGACCAGCGGCGCGCCCTGCGCCTGAGGACGGGCCTGGGTGGGTTCCGAGGTCCGGTGGCGGCAGCCGTGCTGCCTGTCCTCTCTCATTCTGAGCCTGTTGTGCAAATAACACTGCGAAAATGACAAGTACTATGTACACATACACAGATTAAAATTTTAAATACCCCAACGAGCTCAGCCTATGTAAAATGTTCAGTATCTAGCAGTTGTCTTTCACACAGAGTTCTAGACTCAAACCACGATCTTCCCAAGGAGCCATCATCGAAGAATTCTCGGAGACACCAGTCCTGAGCCTCCATAAAGCCTCCTGCGCCTGTATCATCTTTCACCGTCTGCCGAAGACAATGCTGCTCAAGCAGAGAGGGGTCATCTGGGGAAATTAGGAAGACTTCACAGCAGATGCTGCACAGAAACTGGCCTCACAGAAGACAGGGCCTTTGCTCACAGAGAGTACATGGAAGGGCATCCGGGAGGCTGGAACAGCATGTGCCAAGTGCATGGAGTGAGCTAGTGGTGTGGTCGTGCAGCTGAAGGAGTGTGGGGGGGAGGTTGGTCCTGCAGACAACAGACGAGAAAACCTCAGGGATTGATTTTTAATCCTGAGCATTTGGTACGTGGATAACAATTAATTGTCAGGTGAGTGAATGTGACACCAGAAATTTCTACCCCTGTCCTCCCTAAACGCTCTCCGAGGGACGAACACAGGCACAAAAACAGAACAGAATGACGGAAACGGTGTGTGCTCCGCGTCCTCGGGGGAGGGGGCCGGCACAAAGAGAAATTTGTGTGTGTGTTGTGGGGCAGGGGGTTAATAAAAAAATTTAAGAGGACATTTAGGAACAAGATCATAATAAAAGTGGATAATTTTTAAAATCAAAGTTAGAAGAATAAATCCGTAAGAACTGAGGGTAGACCCTAAAAATGGGAACATTGCCACGGCGCGTCGATCTCCTCCGTATGTTGTCCGAAAGTCCTGGGCACAGGTAAGAAGGGAAGAGCAATGGGTGTCTGGCCAGGATGTTTGCTGTAGCAGAATGAGGCAAAGCTATGCGGTGCAAAGTGGATACATTGTTACAGGGGAGAGTCAGCTACGCTTAGCTGTTTACCGTGCATTTTAACGTCAGACGTTTCTGAGGCGGTGCGCAGTAGCTGAGTCTGCTTAGGTCAGTCTGCTTCTCTCCTTTGCAGACTCAGTCAGTTCAGCTTCTGAGGGCCTTCATTTCATGGCTCCCACCCCCGATCAATCTGCATGAACCTACGAACTTCTTTCTAGTCTCAATCACAACACAATTCGCTCCCAGCTTCCCTACTTCCTCGTTCCTTGCCAGGCCCCAAGCCTGCTCCCTCCATCTAGCTAGAGGCATTCCCTGTGCCCACCTGGACCCATACCTCTTCGTCAGCCCAGGTCACTCCACCTCCTGAAACAGCAGCCTGGTCCCCATCAGTGCCCTGGACTCAAAAGCTCTGCATCATTGCAGACCCTTCACTTGTGTTCACCCGGCTGGTCAGCTACCACAGTGCGCCCACCCTCACTCTGACAGTCTCCCTCACCGGTCACCCCGTTCCCTCAACAATTCTTACTGGGGCACTGGCATGCCCTCTCTGACAGCCCCCTTATTCTGTTCTGCTCCCAACCACTCTGGGAGGTTCCCAGAAGCCCTAAGGGTGCCTGAATCAGCTCTCTGCCCACTCAATGTCTTTCTAACACAAAGCGTCTGCGGCCCACGGTTTTTGTAATGCTTGTAACAGGGCTCACCATCAACCAACGCTCACTGTAACGCAGGCGCATGTCAAGACTGGCTCCAGGGCACGCTTTTCAAGATGTGAAAGCAGGGCTCCCAACCTGGCTGCCTGGGCCCCTGGGCCAAACACAGATGGCGATCTCCGAACTTGGCTTATTCTGTTCTTCCGCCCTTCTACGTCTGTGCATGTGTGTGAACCCTAGAACTGAACTAAGATTCCCTATTCCATTCACACAGAACTTTGCATTCCCGGATTAAATAAGGTTCAGCATCCCCTGCCAGGCATTACCTGAGGACGGGGTGATTCAGGTGAGTTCTTTATGCATTTAAAATGCACAGAGCAACATTTTGCAGGTGTTGAGAGGCCCGTGTGTGACCTGCTCAGACGGCCCGCCTTGAACCCGCCATAAAGGCCTTAAAGGGGCCACTCAGCCTGTGTGTGTTTCGTTCTCTGAGACGTGAAAGGGAGACGGTGAGAAGACCTGTCTCCCACGGTGGCTGTGTGGATTCAACAAGTGAATGCGTGGAAACTCGAAAGAGCGCTTGACACTCAGTTGAGGCTCAGTAAATATATCCAAAGTTCATGATCTCAGAAATCAGCGTGACCTCCATATGTGGCTCCCAGGTGACTGTGGGGAAAACCGGGCAAGAGATGCTCCCTGCCACTTCCCCCATATCCAAATAAGGTCTGTGATTCAATGTCACACGGGTAGTGGCTGTCTCTGCATCTATTTCTACGGCCACTCGGTGCCCACCACTGCGCATCAGATGTTAGGATTTCGAGGTGAGAGACGCAGCCGGCACTCCAGGGCTCACGCTCCAGCCAGGCAACAGGCAGGCCCAACAGCCGCGGCGCCCGGGCAGAGGATCGCAGCCACCACGCAGTCCCTCCTGCGGCCCCGTGCCGTGCAGCTGGCCTGGGCGCTCTCGACATCCAGGGGCTGTGGCCTTGTACCTGCTGGGCCCAGGATCCTAACCTTTCTAGTTCATAGGAGGACTGGTGGGAGCGTAGACGACCTCCCACAAATCCTGCCTCAGCAGAAGGTTCAGAACAAAGGCCTTCAAGGAACACTGACCTTCCCCCAGAACAGGAATCAGAAGTTTGACTCAGAAAAGCCCCTGAGAACTACGAACCCTGTTGATAATGACCATACTGTGAGTTGGGGACACAGTTTGCTGGCATAGAAGAGGCACTCGGGACAGAGCAGGGGAACCGACAACACGGACACGTTGAACTCACCTCTGCAGGTCCACGGGTCTCTTAGGCCCGGGAGAGGCCCCGCACTGGCCTCTGCGTGCGGGGGGAGCGGGGCTGCACGTCCCTCACTGGTGTCAGCTTAGTGTCTGCTGCAGACAGGGCGCGGTAAGTGTAATGAGTAATAATACAAGGAAACAAAATGCCGTGTAACACATTAACAGTATGTAATCAATATAACTATGTGTAACACGCTGCAATGAACATTGGTTTCGTGAATCCGAATCATGAATTGTCTGGACTAGCTCGTGTAATCCCTGTCAGTATGGCTGCATCATTGTACTCCCTGTTCGCCCATAGGAAAGATGATCTCAGTAGGTTTTAAATAAACCCAGTGAACATTGGAGCCAGCCCCCACTCCCCCGAGTGACCCCACAGCTCTGCTCTGGGCAGCTGCTCCCACCTGTCCTGGATGCGAGGTGACCCGCACAGAGACGTCCCAGCACAGGAAGGGGGTGCATGTCCCAGGCCTGGAGGACCAGGTTGGGGGGCCTTGCTGCCCAGGCGACGGCTGGCCAGGGCCCTGAGGACACGGGAGTGGACCTCCCAGAAAGGAGGGCAAGGCCAGACGGCTGGTCCCTGGAGGGAGGCAGGAGCGACTGTTCTGGAAGTGTGTGTTGTCCTAGGGACTGCCGCTTACATGGGTGTGAGCATTCACATGTGTCGAGTGCTTGTGTGTGCATATGTGTGTGCGTGTACACCCACGACCGAGCACCCCAGTGAGGGGGGCAGCCGAATGGGCAGACCAGAGCCGCCGCCTTCCCGTGGAGGCTGCACATCCCTGCTTCAGGTCAGCAGAGCGCCAGCAAGGGCCGGGGCACGGCGGGGAAGGGCCGCGGTCTGCACTGTGGGCGGCAGTCCCCTCCGCTTGTGAAGGGCGGTTTCCACAGACGGCCGGAGGCTTCTGCAGGGGCGGGTGGGGCTCCCAGCGACGTTTAGTTCCAAAACCTGAGCCATTTCCACACAGAAAGGGTGATTAAGCTTGGCTCCTTGAATTGAAAAGCAAAAATACATGGAAATCAAACATACTTCCCCTGTCCTGGGGAATAATCTTTTTCAAATTATATGCACTATATTTTTTCCCTGCAGCAACCTAGGCTGCCATAAGATCACGAACTGGCCGGCTGAGAACAGAAGTTGATTCCCTCACGTTCTGGAAGCTGGAGGCCTCAAGGCAAGGTGTCAGGAAGGCACCCGAGACTTGACAAAACTCTTCCCCGGCTTGCCCAGCCCTGAGGCTGATGGCGTCCCTGGCCGCCTCAGCTGGAATGCGTCACTCCGGTTTGTGCCTCTGTTGCCACTCAGTCTCCTGGCCCCTCTGTGTGCCCGTGTCTGTCCCCAGCCGCCCATAAGGACCCCAGCAACAGACTTTACACCCACCTCATCCTGCGTGACCACTCCCTCTTCAAAGACCCTGTTTCCCAAGAAGGCCCCATTCTGAGTGGACATGAATTTGGGGTGGACACTCACGCGGTGCAAGCATTGAGTCTCATTCCCGGGAACGAGGCAGAAAAGATGAGTCCAAACAGGCAAACGTTTTCCGTCGACAGCACAAAGCAAACAAAATCCAATAAAGGTCCAAGGACTCTTCCCCTCAGGACACTTCACACCACTTTTGTGTGTCTGTGTATGTGTGTGTGTTCCCTTTTCGACGTTCAAAGACATTTCTGACCCTGGTGCCGTAGCCAGTGTCATCAGTGTCACTGTGAGTCGCAGAAGAGACATCTGCAGCCACGTCTTCCCAGGCTTGGGAATGTGGTTTTTCACGGCTCCCCTTCCTGCCTGTCCCACCGCGACCTCCTGAAGGGCAGCCGTGAGGGTGTCCCACGGGTGTTTTATGGAGCTCCACTGGGGCGGGCACGCGCCCTGCCCTATGTCATCCAGGAAAGCCAGGCGGGATGGTTGGGAACAGAACGCAGCCGACACCAGAGTGGAAACTCTGGGAACGGTGCTGGCCTGCAGGAGACGCGGGGCGGCTGCCTGTGGAGCCGGCACTGGGTCAGGGAGCCGCTCCGGCCTGCAGGGGAGGGCGGAAACTCGGTGCAGCAAGCCAACGAGGGGCGTCGAGACACACGCCCCACCCACAGAGATGGGGAAGGAGGGCGAGTTCCCGAAGCGGCTCCGCGCTGTCCTGTGGCTCTGGACACCTGCCTCTGAGCAGTGCAGACAGCCGAGGCGCATGAAGAAGGGAAGCCTAAACAGCGCTGGGTTCTTAAAAGGTGGTCTTATTGCATCACCTCGCTCAGATCGGTGTAGCTGTGATCCAGTGTGTCTCTCCGGATTTCGGCTAACGGTGCCTCATTACAGAGTGCTGACGACGCGTTCACGCCACCGCACGCTGCGTGACCAGGATTGGCCAGCGCTCTCAGTGTCGTGCGAGACGGCTGCTGAGTTTCCTGAACTGAAAAGCTCTGACAAGCGAAAAGCACACAGCTGGAGAACAGGAAAGCCCAGGGGACTTGTTGAAACCTTTCTCTCTGCCGTAAATTCTTTGGTGCTGGATCTTCTGCATTCTGCTGTGTGACAGGCACCGCCAGCCTCCTTTCAGAATGACCGTGTCAGCGCGGTGCAGTGTCTGAGCACCTGGGCCCCACCTCCAGCAGCCACGCCGTGGGGGCATGTCCTCCAGCCGCCAGGTCCCGCCGGCTCCCCCTGCGTCACGAGCCTGCCTGGCCCCTACGTGGCGGTGAGGAGCTAATGGATGACTGGCAGGGCAGCTTTGCACAGAGCACCGTATGAGCACCAGCCCTAAACACAGTTCCTGGGTGGTGACCATGTCCCTCAGCCCAGATGACACCCAGGGTCAGGGCTGAAGTGCAGCCTCACCCGAGGCCCACGGCCTGCCAGCCCCGCTCTCAGACACATGGACAGGGAGGAAGGAGATGAAAGCCAGCTGGGCTTCTGCTCCCCAGGGACCCGCTGACAGGTAAGAGCAACGCTCCGACACCTGGGATGGGAACATGGAGGGGACTCTCCACCGGAGCCAAGGGCGGAGGGCGGGGCCCCGGGGCAGGATGCGCCAGCTCGTGTGCCTCGTGCTGGTCAAGAGTGAGAGGCCACTGTCCGCCCGTGACCAGGTCATGTGACAGGACAGGGTCCTCCACACCGCACCCCTGGCCCTGGGTGGGGGCTGTGTGGGACGGCTCCCTTCTGTGCATGCAGACAGCTGTTCGCACACACAGCACACAGAAGTAAACTGGGTGTCACATTCTGGAAAGAGCTTGAGTGAAAGAGGGGAAAAGAAGAATGTCCTCTGTTGATGTGGAGGGAACTTCTGACTAGTTCCCCTGGGTGTAAATGTTGCTTTCTTTTCCTGAGACTAAGAATCAAAGTGGCCGAAGGACGATCTTGAATATCAAAGCACAAAACAAGCAACCCTAACTTGGTTTTCCTTTGTCACTTTTTCCCTTCACCCCAACACTCACACACACACTCACACTCACATGACACCCACACCCATACACAATGCATACATGCACACACACACACTCACACGCTTGCCCACACATGCACACACGCACCCACACACCCCTGGCGTGCACGCAGGCTCACATGCACACACGGCAGTAGACAGCTCTTAGACCCAAGCAAATAATCATCACCAGGAAGCTAATGTTTGGCTAATCGAAGGCCTGAAAGTCAGGAGGGCCAAAACCGAGATGCAGCAAAAGTGCTGGCGAAGCGAATGTGCACCAGCGTGTCCAGCGCCGAGGGCCCTGAGTCTGCCCGTGGACGTGAGTGCCGGGCCTTGGGAGGCAGGCGAACAAAGCCGCCTGGCGCCGGGCAGCGAGCGGTCTTCATCCTGAAAGCTTCAAAGGCGACATTAAGCACTCTGAAAACGCCTTTGTTCTCTTCTAAGAAAGTAATCACGCCACGATTTGTCCTAATTCAGATTTTAAGCCTTGATCAGAGATGTACACTCTTACCTTCAAATAAAATATGTAATTTCCTGCAGTGCATGCATTTACTCATCCATTCTTCTTTCTAAATTAAAGCAAATTGCTCCAATTTCGGTCCCTCCTAGTGTGTGTTTAGGCCACTCAGAAGCCCGACTGCCACTTTACCTAGGGCCCGACCGTCATTGAAAGGGAAAGTCACTTCAGTACGGGCAGTGACTCTGCCTTTGGGCAGGACCCTTGTGCAGCCGCTGGCTCGGCCCTCAGCCATCGGCCCCCAGCCCTCGGCCGTGAGGCCGTGGCCTCCCCGGTCGGAGATGTCTGAGTGTGGCTCCCAGAGAGCCTCCTTGTCTTTCTCAGCTCCTAGAAAACTTTCTGTCCCATAATGCCACAGTGACTTTGACTTCAAGTCCATGGATGCCGGGGTGCCTCTGGAGGACAGGGTGTTGGCGCATGGCGAGGACTGGGGTGGGAGGGCGGGCGAGGAGACGGGGGAGGCGCTGCCCACGCTCCCCGTGATGCGGGGGAGACAGGTGGCTGACTGCAGGAGCCTGTGCTGCAGCCATGGTGAGGACGTGCATGCGTCCGCTCCCCTACTTGTTATACACACTCAAGTGCCAGGCCCTGGGCCTGCTGTGTCCACCTTTGGGACGAGGACACGGGCTCGGGGAGTTGCTGCGGTAGCCCTGGATCGGGGCACTGAGCTCGGAGCCCGCGGGGGTGCCAGCAGACTGGGCTGAAGGAGGCAGGATGACGCACCGGAGCCAGGAGGCGATGGGTGCTTGCCGAGACCCAGCCCAGCCTCACCTGACTCTGAACGACAGGGGGCCCTGGCTGGTGCAGCTCAGTGGGGCAAGTACCGGCCTGCAAATCAAAGGGTCGCTGGTTCGGTTCCCAGCCAGGGCACAGGCCTGGACTGCGGGCCAGGTCCCCAGTGTGGGGAGGGGGTGGTGAGAGGCAACCACACACTGATGTTTCTCTCTCTCTCTCTTTCCCTCTCTAAAAATAAATATTTTTTTAAACGCGGTTTTCCTGAGAGGGGACCGGATTTCTGCAACAGACTTTAATCTACATTGAAAGTTATTATTTCTCTGTTATTGTGGTTTCTTTAGATGGAAGATTTCACTCAGGGACAAATACTATTCGGTTTCATGAGAATAATTGCCAAATGGATCCTTTTAAACCTTATAATGCTAATTAAATTATGTATCAATTTACTACACGAATAATGGGATGATGTGGTTCAAAAGCACAAAATGGTCAGAAATGCAGGGTCTCCCTCTCTCCCCGGCTCAGTGGGGGGCCCTTTGCTGCCATGCCCGTGGGGGTGCGGGGCGCCTCCTCTACACAGAGCATTAAATCTTCTTTCTTCACCTTCGGGGGCGTCACCTCACCGGCCCTTCCCGCTGAGACTACCATTGCACAAACCGCATCTGCTACCACTTCCGTGTCCCTCACCCCCTGCGATTCTCAGACACAGTAGTGACGAGCCCTGCATGGCGTTTATATTTAATGTTACAGGAACGGGAATTAGAAATGCGGTTCTTCTGCTGAACTGTCCACTGTTGAGGGAGTCGGCAGTCACGACAGTCACAGGGGCCGGGAGGGGCCCGGGACGACACGGCCGCAGGAGGTCGGAGCCCAGAGAGCTCGCAGGCGGGGCTGGGGAGCCTCGGCCAGTTTCTCCACATCTACCTTTTGTTTTTCTCACGTCAGCGCGTCTGCCCTACGTGTCCATTTTTGTGTTTTCACAGAGTGCATTACATATTTAGAAACTTGTTATTTAAGTAAAGTAAACATTGTTCAAGAGTGAGAATGAGAAGTTCAACATGGTAGTACAGAACATAACTGTTCGTGGGGTGTCCAACAGCCACAGTTTTGCTTTTTACCTTCGGGGTCCTGTCTTTTCTGGAAGGACGCCCCCCACCCCCCGTCTCAGAGGAGCGCCTGCATCAGCTTAGGGGAGTGTCCATGGCCCTCAGCTCTCCGTGTTGTGCACTTTGGTTCATGTACACGTGGTTCCTTTGCTTCCCGCTGCCTCTCTTTCTCTCTTCCTTCCTGTCATTGACAGGTTGGGAATTGACACCATCCCCTACATCTCAGTGTGAAGGGACGTGAAATATTTTTATTCTAAACCCTCCTATGCACGTGTCCCCTTGACCAGAACGTGGGACACCTGGGTACCTGAGCGAACATCACCTGGGGGTGTGCCTGTGGAGGTGTTTCTGGAAGAGACGCACGTTGGCACTGGTGGAGTGGAGCACAGCACACAGCCCTCCCCAGCGTGGGGGCCCCCGGTCCACTGAGGGCCTGAGCCGGACACAATGTGGAGGGGGCTGAGTTCCCCCTCCGCCTGAGCGCTGAGCTGAGACACGCTCTCCTGTCCACGGTGCTCTCGCCTTTCCTGTCTCCGGGGTTGGGCTGGAGCCCGCTCCTTCCATGCACCTGTGCCCGGGCCTTCCAGGTGTGCCACCTCGAGCCTCGCGAGCCTCCCGGGCCCAGCCCGCACACGCAGACTGGCGGCATTTCCAGTAGCCGTAACCGCCTGCGCCTGACCTACATGCCTCCTCGTGGCTCTGTTTCTCCTAAGGACACCGACTGGGGCACACGGAACACAAAGTGACCTTCATCGCTGAGCAAAGGAAGAAGGGGGAACAGGGTGAATGGTACCCCAAAGGCCAGGATCCCCGCTCACTGGCTGTACAACCGCAGACACGTAGAACTGTTGGGGCTAGCACAGGACGCCGCGCCTGGGGGAGAGTGCAGGGATGACGTGCAGCCCGAGCTGTCACCCTCCAAGGGAGAGAAAGCGAGTCCACGCAAGTGAGCCCGGTTTGGCACAGGCTGTCCTGCTGGGCCAGGCGCCACGAGGGGGAAAGTGGCAGAGGCCGTGTTTGTGCTTGAAGTGCACACCATTTTTCAGCGGAGCTAGCAGCTTGCACGGGAACGCGCTCCCTAGGCTCTTCGTGCGTGTGCGCGACTGTCCACCTGCACCCACACAGCCTGATCTCCGTGGTCTGCAAAGTGGATGGAGCCCTCCTTGTCTCTGCGTTCACTGTGGGCCCTGATGTTCTGAGGCCTTTCCTACCTCCTCACAACCCTCCAAAGTGGTCATGAAATTGTGGCTTCTTTTCCCTGTTACAGGATATATTATAGTCGATGTACCGAAACTAATCTTTCACATGAACCTCTGATTTCCTGGAAAATTTGCGGCTGAATTTCAAGGAGTTACCAAGATTTCCTGGAGAGAGCGTGTGCCCCATGTTTCTGGGAAGTGCTCAGATGCGTAAATCAACCGCGAGGAGAAATCCCAGTCTCGGGGCAGGTTTTGTAGCCGGGGCTGCGTGCTTCTCCTCGAGGGATTCAACACCGCACGCAGGTATTAATGATCCCCACCTCCACTGACCGCACGCACTAGCCACGGCTATAACTCATTTTACAGACGTGCTTCCAGATATCCTGTCACGTATATTTTCTAAGTCTCAGGGAAGTTTAATAACTCAGCAAAAGTCTCACAGTTTGCATTTAAACTGCCTCTGTCTGTCTGCAAGCTCTGTCCTTTCATCCCCACTCTGGGGCACTCAGATGTCGCAAAGGAGGCTCGGGGACCCCGACCTCTCTGTGTGGCCTCTTTAAAGAGAGTGGATAGTTGGGCTGCAGAATGTCCCCCACCTCCCTGCAGGTGCCTCGCCCGGGCCAAACATCCAGTGCAGGAAACAACAGTCGCCTGTGTTCCCTCGTCCCACCGTTCCTCTGCAGCTCTTGGTGTGGGCCCATGTGGCTTCATCACAGAGCCTCCGCCGGCCACTTTGTCTGCGAGGTGAGGACACGGGGCCCACGAGCTCCTGTGGACCTCAGACCCCTGGCCCTCTCTGTGTTGGGACTTCTGGCTGCATGGCTTTCTCCACAGGCTGTGCTCTGAGAATAGGGGGCACCCCTGCAAAGGGCCCTCTGTGAGGTGAGCAGGCCCCCAGGCACCAGTGGAGCTTCCTGCTGGCCCACAGAGCTGGGACCTACCAGGCAGCACTCATCTGGGGGCCCCCAGTCACCCCGCCAGAGCCCTGGGGACACCTGCTCTAAATCCTGTGGTGTCCCTGTGGCAGTCATCTGTCTGTGTTTACGCTCTAGCTGGCATTGTGCGCACACTAGCTTTCTTAATGCATTGACACATGTACCTTTGTTCTCCCAGGGGAGAGAGCACCCTGCCCCCCCGTGGGTAGTCCTCCCCCTCTCAGACCCACACAGTGTAAAGAGGGGGTCACCCGACTGTGTCAATCAAAAGAAGTCATTTTACAGAAGGACCTCTGTGTCCCTAGGCTGCTATGCTAACAGAAGGGATGGTTTGGGTGTTTTGTTTAAACTTTGTTGTTTTTTGGAAGTTTGCCGGGTCGTTATTTTGGTGGAGGTTCTGCTCAGAGCCCGAGCCTTCCTCGTCCTCTCCCCATTGGCAGTTAGCCTCCGCGTCACAGCTGATGGCATGTGCGTGACTCGGCTGGGTCCCGCACGGAGGAGCCTCTCTCAGCAGCTGCTTCCAGCCACGGGGGTTTCCCGGGAGGAGGCCTGCACCCGGCTGCTCGGCCCAGGCCCGTCTCTGCCCTCAGCCGGGAGTCCTGGCCATGCTCGGAGGACGGAGATGCTGAGTGTGCCTGGGAAAGATGAGAGGACAGGGACCCAGGTGCCGCTCTCTGTGCCCTCACCGGGGTCCAGGTGCCGTGGGGGGTGTGGAGCCGGCCTCATTTCACGCTCCATCGGGCCGTGAGAGCCACACGGAAAAGGCCGTGACCATGCGGCCTGCAGTCCCAATCCTGGTGACCCCCGATGCTCACCAGAAGGCTGGTGCTCAGGTGTTTGGATGAAGACATGATTGAATAAATAAATAAGCAGCCGTTCAGGGGACCGATTCTGAGCCCCAGGCTGCCGAGCACTAGAGGACGACTGTCTTATACTCGGAATAAACGCACAGACTCGGGGGCAAGCTGGCAGACGCAGGCCCGCTCCAGCCCCAAGGGGCATGTGGAGGCTGCGGAGGGAACGGAGCACTGGGAGCTGCTCCCCTGGACACACCGCTCCCCGACCCCGGTCCACGCCGGGCATCGCACTGTCCCATCAATATCTCTTCCTGCCTCGGGGGGACACCGCGTCATCCAGGCAGGTTTCTCTGCCTGGACGCCTCCTCCTCCCTCCCCTGCTTCACCCTTTTATCTCCTCCAGGCGGAGTCCAGAGGACTGAACGAATACTCACAGCGCCTCATTATTCATGTGATTAAATCAGGCTGTGTCCTGAGCTGTTTAGTGGCGTTTCCCGAGACGGGGGCTTAGTGTCCACGTTCTGTGGGCCTCTGTCTCGCATGGAGCCCTGTGGTTGCCATCATCCAGCAGAACTAGCCTGGATCCCCCAAAAGCCTACAGAATCAGGGCTTCCGGGGCCTGGTGACTTTGAGAACGACCTCACGGGCATTTCAGAGAAGGGGACAGGATTTTCAAAGGCACAGCATGGTGGCAAAGCCATGCTGTTCAGAGAAGATGAAGAAGCCGCTTTGGCTCAGGCATTTGAGAGGTGCTGCTTGGTGAGTTGAGAACCAAGAAAACCCAAGACTCTGCAGAGGTGGCTTGGAGTCACATTGTGATGTATCTAAAACACACAACCGAATAGGAATTAGGCCCCCCCTGTTTTTTTCTAGGAACATAGAAATGAATGCAGAAAAGCAAATGTGGGAAGACAAAACAGAACAGTGTTGTAAATGGCTCTTGGAACCCATCAGAGGCTCAGAGCAATCCCTGGGGTGACTGGACATTGGTGCCCACCACCAGCCCTGCTGTGGCGGTCGGCGTCAGTATTAGCGGCTAGCACACTTCACTTCCGGTCCCAGCCCTTTGCTCAGATCTGGACCCAGGGTGTCACTACCTTCATGGATGTGGGGCGATACGGGAGGCACAGAACCCGGGAAGCCAGGGAGAAATCCACCAGAGACAATGAAGACTCAGACGAGGTCAAATGCCTTTTTCCTGAAAGACAGCCACTTCTGAAAGACGTTACTCATATCACGAGTAATAGGAGTAACTGGTTTCATTCTCCGTCGGGGCGCATTGCGGATGCCGTCAGGCAGGTAAAGAGCACGTCCACCCCCGCTGAGCAGGGGCGGGTCCAGACCAACCCTGGCGCTTCGTCCAGCCATTCCTGTCTCAGATGTCATCATTCCAAGGAAAGCGCTATGAATATCACGCTGATTTTCCTAATATACATAGCTGCCTTTCGCCACGATAATTTTCAATGATTTCAATGGCAAAATTATAGAAATCACCTGCCATACTTAATGCATTCGCCATACCATCAAAAATAAATACAGACTCAAAGTGTATGGATTTGGAAAGCATGGACTTCTCAGTCAGTCCTCAGAAAGTTTGTTCGGGCAGGAATGGCCCTGCAGGCCTGCTCCGCTGTGACCCGAGGGGGCGTAAGGCCCCGAGCTGGGCCACAGTCGGCACAGGACTGGAGTTCTCGGGTCTGGGTTTCAAGGCTTTTCCCCTCTAGTATTGGGAAACTGCATTGACCTCTTCGACGTCCAGTCTGCCCACTTATGAATTCAAATTACGTATCTACCTTATCCTTTAGAATTGAAGGGATAGAATAGAATAGAATATTCTGGAATAGAATAGGGATAGAATAGAATAGAATAGAATAGAATAGAATAGAATAGAATAGAATAGAATAGAATAGAATAGAATAGAATAGAATAGAGAATGGAATGGAATAGAATAGAATAGAATGCTAAGGGATTGAACATCATGATCCACACACAGCTAACCAGAGCAATAACTACCTGTGCTGACCTACTACGTGAGATTCATCCCAGAAGGCCCTTGGCATGTGCTCCTTTGGGTAGCACTCCCAACATCCCCGTATGCACCATCTTCTGTTCCCACTTGAGGAAACAGAGACCCCAAGAGTTTGAGTTTCTGCGGAAGGTCCCATTGCTTAGAGCTGGCAGAGTTGAGAGCTTGTCCAAATTCTGTGTTCTTCCCACCGGCCAACAGCACTCCTGATCTCTGGGAAACCGTCACCGTAATGCAGGGATCATGTTGGGGGACACTAATCAGCCCAGTATTAATTAATCACCTTAATACTATTTTTAAAATGGATAACACTCCAGGAATATTACAAATAGTGCAAAGACCCATTGCTTGTCCTTGCAATTCTAATCGCCCCCCGAAGCAAATATCAGCTTTCCGGAGCTAAACACCGATGAGCCTTAAGACTGTTTTCTTTGCTTCATAGAAGCTTTCGCCCCTTCGCCGTGGTTAAGCAGCTCTGGGTCCCAAAAGGAACGTTCCAGAAGACCAGCTGGAAGACCAAGGTGGGCGAGACCGGCTGCGCTCCACCATTTCGAGCCCTTTAGGGACACAGCGTCACCGGCTGCAGGAGAGAGGGCCCCCTTTCCTGAGATCGCCGAGACGCGTGGCCCAGTGTGGAATCGCAGCGGCGGCGCCACGGCTGGTCGGTCTCCAGCTCGCAGCTCCAGGGGAAGCTGAGATGTCCTGCTGGGGACAGATGCCTGCGGGCTCCCTCGCTGCCGGCAGCCCCAAACTCCTGTATTCTAATGGTAATGCCGCAATCTGTTCTTTGACAGCCCAGGGCCAGATGACATGCACGCTAGTGACAAGGCCATCTTCTCGTGAAACGGGGACTTCTCAACACCCGAAGACTGGCACAACCCCCAGAGAGCCCCCACCCCCCGAAGCAGAGGGAGGCCCGAGAATGAACTGGCGACTGCCGAGCGAAGCCGGGCTGAGCTGTGCTCCCAGACCTCTCTCGGCAGGGGTGCAGCTGGCCCGGTCCACACGGAGGGCCCCGGAGTGGTGTCCCTCCTCCCCGGGGGCAGTCCTGGAGGAACTCAGTCCTGGAGCCTGTGTCTGGAGGACCCACGGGAACGTGCCCCGTCTGCGGGGCTGGCTCTAAGTCCCGGGTCTGGGGGTGAAAAGGGCCAGGGACGGGGACGGGCAGCGTGGTTTCCAGCCCAGCGGTGAGGTATCCAAGCTCTTCTTCATTCACCGGTCCTCCCTGCTGGCCCGGGCCCACCTTGATTCCGTGAGACAGGACTGAGCCCTCCTTCCCGTCTCAGGCTTCTGGCTGTCCTCCAAACTCGGACGCCAGGGTCGCCTGGAGGGGGGGCCCAGAGCTGCAGGTTCCAGTGGTCGGCGCGTGGACACAGCGGGGCCATCGGCTGTCTTCCACGCTCACCTGGGCAGCTTCCCGCTTGCTCCTCCCCCTCGGTGGCCCCCGTGAGGTCAC
>PVKM010017469.1:6457-25970 GCA_004027735.1 Carollia perspicillata
GTTTTTTTTTTTTTTTTTTCTGTCATTTTACTGTTTGTAGCTTTGATCTCCTTTTTCTTAAGTAAATCCCTTTAACATTTCATACAATAAGGGCATGGTGATGATAAACTCCTTTAACTTAACCTTATCTGGAAAGCATTTTATCTGTCCTTCCATTCTAAATGATAGCTTTGCTGAATAGAATAATCTTGGATGTAGGTCTTTGCTTTTCATGACTTTGAATACTTCTTTTGAGCCCCTTTTTACCTGCCAGGTTTCTTTTGGGAAATCAGGTGATAGTCTTATGGAAGCTATTAAGTGATGAAGAAATAGCCATCCTATCAGAAGAAGAGTTCAAAACACTGTTAATCAGGAAGCTCACAGAAATGGTTGAGTATTGCCACAAAATAAAGGAAGAAGTGAAGGCTGTACAAAGTGAAATAAAGCAAAACATACGGGGAACCAACAGTGAAGGGAAGGGAACCAAAACTCAAATCAAAGAACTGAAACAAAAGGAAGACATAAACATTCAACTAGAACAGAATGAAGAATGAAGAATCCAAAAGAATGAGGAGAGGCTTAGGAACCTCTGGGATACCTTTAAACATTTCAACTTCTGAATCATAGGGGTTCCGGAAAGAGAAATGGCTTCTTTAGAGTAATGGTTTCAAATTCTGTTATGTTCTCTCATATAAAGTATGCATGATTTTTCATTTTAGTGAATAAAAATTAACATTTATGCTTTTATATTTACAGTTAAAATTCAGTTTTCCATGCTTAGTTTAACATTTTTATTTAAAATTTTCTCCAAAAATATATTATATTGAAAAAAAGACTATTCACTAATTGAATGAGAAGTTACACTCTCCAATGAAATATTTGTATTGTTTTATCACTAGGCTGTGAACAATAATCAAATATTAATGTGACTAATCAAATATTTCCCACTCTCCCCCAACTTTCCTATGCTTAGTGCAGAGTTTTTCTGGGTGAAGCACACCTTATATGTTTATTAATTTATATGTTGTTAATGCCTCTCTGAATTTTATCAAATACAAAACATTCCTGGTTTCTGACTCCATATTTCACTTCATTGCTTCTTGGTTGTCACTTGTGGATAGAAATCTCAAAGATTTTTCATAATGAATCATAGTTCTGTCATGATTTCATAGACGTCCTACTCTACCAGTAGTGTAAATGATATTCATGAAGATAATAGAATCCTCCCTTTGTATTATGTGTGATTCTTTTTTTGCACACGCTTGTAATGAAATAACATCATATAATTATATACACAAATTCTATAATATTACAAGGTAATGGTGAAGAGCTCAGTGATGGTAATTGTGTGAATTTCAGGATATATATTTATTCATTCTCTTTTTTATATATATTCAGATACTTGATAAACTGTGAAGCCATTTTGATTTATTTACACTTTATATTTACAAAATAACCAAAAATATCAAAGATTATAATATTATCTGGAATAAACATAGTATAAAACTCTAAGGAAAATATTTCATCTAATATTTCTTGAAGTTAAATTGATAAATGAAATATAGATGAAGATTTTTTTTTGTTTTTCTTGGTGAGTACAGAGTGAATGAAAATGAATGAGATAGAAAAAGGGTGGATGAAATTGTACATTTTGCTTGAGTCATGATAAAAAATAAATCAATGATAGTTTTTTATAACAAATTTGTATTTTCTCCAGAGTACATATTTTTGATGAAATTGATTTTCCTTAATCAATGTCCAGATTGTTTTGTGCTTTTTTACTAACAACAATAGCTTTTCTCATAGGACACATTTTATAAAAATATTCTTGGATGAAAATAGATGTGATATGTATTATAGTTATAGCAATCAAGACATTCTTACTTAAAATAATACTGAAAGTAACTAAAAATAAATATGAACATATATGAGGTCTGTCCAGGAAAATTCCAACCATTGTTAATATAATAAGAACAGTTTGTGCAGCACTGATGTAACTTGGCAGCCAAGGAGTGTGGACTGGAATATGCATGCATGAACAATGGTGATTTCACTATATTAGTCAGTGGAGGCAGTAGACACCATTGAGTGAGCATGTGTACTGTGTGGCTATCACATTCAAAATGACTTAGCAAGTAGAGCAACAAATCTGTATGAAATTTTGCATTAAGCTTGAACATTCCTCCACAGAAATTTTTAGATGATTTAGAAGGCCACAGCTCTGGGCAACTGGTGACTGGCAGCTTCATCATGTCAATGCACCCATTTGTGCATCACATCTCATGCAGAGTTTTGGGGGAAACATAAAGTCACCCAGGTGACTCAGCCACCCTACAGCCCAGATTTGGTGACTTGAGACTTCTGGCTTTCCCCTAAACTAAAATCACCTTTGAAAGGGATGAAATTTCAGACCATTGATGAGATTCAGGAAAATACAATGAGATAACTGAGAGAACTGTGTGAGGTCCCAAGGTACCTACTTTGAAGGGGACTGAAACATCATTGTCCTAGGTACAATATTTTTGGTATCTTATCTTATTCAATAAATGTCTCTATTTGTCATATTAAATGGATAGATACTTCCTGGACAGACCTCTTATATAAGAATCAAACTTCCAAAAAACCAAGAAGAGAGAAACTATTGAAAGCAGCAACAAAGAAGTTGTTAGCATATTTGTAGTTTCCTCGATTAGATTAACAGTTGATTGTCATCCAAACCAAAAAGGCCAGATGGCAGCAAGATGACATATATGATGTGTTGAAAGAAAATAAAATTTTTCAAGCAAAAATTCTATATAGAGTAAATTAATATTACTAAAATTAATAAGAAATTATACTACTACTAGTAAATGGAAACTAAGAGTTTATTTCTAGTAGACCTTCTGAAAAGAAATGGTAAAGTGCCTTCATTAACTTGAGTTAAACAAAAATAACCTTGAATACAAATCCATATATATAAACATCAATAAAGGTAAAAACCTCAGGAAACATTAAGAATGTATTTATTTATTTGCAATTTTTTCTGATTTAGGATCAATAATTATAAATACATATTTATTGAAGGTAAAATATAAAAAATATAATTTGTGACAATAACAACATAAAGGGAAGGAGAGATAAGTTATATAGAAGAAAATTTTTTGGCTAATATTGCACTAAACATATTTATTCAAATTTAATTGTTTTATATTGTGGATTAATTATACTATCAAGGCAACAGCTAAATCTATATTTAGTTATATTAGTATAACTACATGATAGAAAATATAAATTTTCTCTAATACCATTTTATTTTGTGTGAAATTAATAACAAATTAAAATCATATGGTAAAAAAAACTATTTTAACACAAAACAAGATAATAATAGAGAAACTTAGGAATAAAAACATATACGAATTTGGAAAACAAGGAACAAAAATGTAGAAGTAAACCCTTCCCTGTTAGTTATGTTAAATGTGAATAGACTACAATCTCTAATTAAAAGACAGAATGGTGTAGCCATTTTGGAAAACACTGGGCTATGTTTCATATGACTAAACATAAAGTAATCATATGTCCCAACATTTTCATTTTGAGATATGTATCCAAGAGAAGTGAAAACCCATATGCATGTGAAAAAACTCATGAATGGATTAACAAAGTATAGTACAATAGAATATTCAGCTTAAAAAGGAATGAAGTAATAATACATATAACAAACATGAACCTTTACATCATTAAGCTAATCTAAAGAAACGAGACACAAAGGCCACATATTATTTGATGCCATTTATGTAAAATTCCCAGAATAGGCAAAATCATAGAGCAAAAAATGGATTAGTGATTATCAGGGGTCAGAGGAAGAGCAGAAATATAACTGACTACTCATAGGTCTAGGATTTGCTTTTTGGATTTTGGACGTTTTGGGGTTAAGATAGTAATCATGGTTGCACAACACTGAGAACATACAAAACTGACTAAATTATATACTTTAAAATTCATATGTAGTTCACATGTAAATTTTCATATGTATCACATGTAAAATGATAACATTATGGTATGTGAATTATATCACACATAATTTTATCTGAAAAATTCTATAAACAGAGTAAAAATTCTTTAAAAATAATGGTGAAATAACTAGGTTTTCAAAAACAAATGATGACAAATTCTATTGTCAGCAAATATCCTCTGTAAGAACTAAAGGAGTTCAGAGTGTAAGAAAATAATTTCAAATAGAAATATTAAACTATTTTTAAAAAGGGAGATCTCTGTAGTGGATAAATATGTGGATGGATATAAATAATACTTTAATACAAATATAATTAAATGGCACATAAGGTATATAAGTAATATGAAAAAGTAAAATAATTGACAGAAAAAAGCCAGGGGTGGGGTAAATTGAACCTATATTTTAAATTCTTTTGAAGTTCTTACATTTGGAGAAATGATTTAAGTACTAATTAAGGACAGACTGTAGTAAGTAAAGATGCATATTCAAATATGTAGTGTGGCTATTTAGAAACCATAAAGTAATGTAAAATTTAAAAATATGTAATTTTTAAAAATGGAAGAATTATAAATATTTAATTATGCCAAAAACAGAATAAAACATTGATGCTATGAACATTGGGGTGCATGATCTCACTTACGAGTGGAAACTAATTAACAAAACAAACAAGTAAACAAAATAGAACCAGAAGCATGGAAATAAAGAACAAACTGACAGTGAGCAGAGGGGAGGGAGGAGAGAGATAATGAGGGAAGGAAGGGAAGGGTCCTCAAAGAACATGTATGAAGGACCCATGGACAGACAATGGGTGGGGGAGGATTGAATGTGGGAGGTGGGAGAGGGTAGGACAAGGGAGAGTAAAGAGGGGAAAATGGGGACAACTCTAATGGAACAACACTAAAACTTAGAATAAAAAAGAATTAAGGAACAATTAATAGGCAACAATAAATAAATAGAAACAAGATAGATATAAGCCAAACAATATCAGAAATTATATAATATGTGAATGGACTAAGTACTGTCATTGAAGGCAGAGATTAATTATGATAAAAAACATAATGCAGGTCTATGTTGTTTTTACCTGAAATACTTCCAATATAAAAATTCAGAAAAAATGAATGTAAAAATATAAAGAAATAATTCTCATTAATAAATTACTCCTAAGATGTTTGTGCACCTCCCTTCATATCAGACAAATTAAACCTTCAGGCAAATGTTACTGGAGAGAAGGAGAGTAGTTTTAGTAATTTAAGGATAATTCAATAGAAGATAAAGCAATTCTAAACCTGAATGTACTAAAATAACTTCAAAATCTACAAGCAAAATTTGAGAAAACTAAAAATAAATAAATAAATGCAATCAGAATTGATACTAATATACTTCTCTTATAAAGACCCTAGTTAATGATAACCTATAACATGTTGTGTATTATAGTTTCCATAACCTTATGTTAGGGAATGGCTTTATAGATTTTAAACCAGTAAAGTATATACTCATTTTAAATCCCCAGAAACTTGAGGGTATTAGAGCCTATTACTTATAATTGTTGACTGTATCAATAAGTGTGACATGCAGATATTTAAGATGATCCTGTGATAGCACCCTGGTGTTATATCCTTTATAATTCCGAATGTGTATGGGATCTGTGATTTGATTATAATCAATAGAATACAGTGACAGTAATTACTGTCACTTCTCTGATTAAGTATGCAAATGTCAGAGATGAATGAGACACTACTCCTTTGATAAGGTTATATTGTAAGGCAATGTTTATAGGATATTGCTAGCATGATTGTTATATAAGACTTCATCTTAGAATCAAGCGATACCATCTGTAGTGATAGAGGTAAGCTGCTTTGTTGTGAGAAGGTTCTTTGTCAGAGCTATGTGGGTGTCTTCAAGCTGCTGAGAAAACCTTCCTGCTGAAGAAGAACAGTATTTTTAGTCCTGTAACAATAAGAAAATTAATTTTGCCAACAACCTGATGGATGAGAATGACTATCTCCAGTCAAGATTTATGTGAAAATACAGTCCAACAAACACCTTCTTTTCCACCCAGCTGATCCTGAATAGCAAACCAGATAAGCTGCCCTCAAATTCTGACCTACAATCAGTGTACAATAACAATTTTTTCAAGTCTTAAGCTACTGAATGTGTGATAATTTTTACACAGTAATAGAAAATTAATATAATTATGAGTACTCTAGGCACTCAATGTCAAATTAATTATGTTTTATCTTATGATTTTACTGCATATAAATTATATATTAATAATGTAAACAAAAAGAAAACACTTTAAACCTTCCTGTCTAAAATGTGCACATCACAGCCATACAACAAGATAGGTAATTATATAGACATACATGGAAGAGAAAGAAGAGTGAGGAGATTTGTGAAAAGAGATTAATAAAGCAGAAAAATGGATAAATGTATAATTTTGTAGTTAATTTTATTTTAAAATATTCTGTCACTACTAAATGCTAATAATTTAGGCATTTAACAATGTAGTAAAATACTATTCTCTCCCCAGCTTTTAAAGACTCTTCTGATTTTCTGGACTCATTTCCTTTCCTTTCCTTTTTTTTTTTTTTTCATTTACACTTTATATCCAGTATTATTTTATATTATTTTCAGGTGTCAAAAAAAACAGTTAGACAATCATATACACCCACTCTTTCCCTGGTACTTTCACTACCAACCTGGCATTATACATAGTTATTACAATATTATTGACTATGTCCTCTATGCTCTATTTTACATCTCTGTGATTATTTTGTAACTATTAATTTGCTAGGAAGGAGGCATAAAGGGGAACAAATGGTAATGGAAAAATACGATAAACATGAAATTAAACTAAAGTTTTAAAAAAGCTATGGAGTTGTACGTTTTAATTCCTTCAACGTTTTCACCTGTCCCCTAAACCTCCTCTCATCTGGCAATCATCAGTCTGTTCTCTGTATCTATAAGTCTGTTTCCATTTTTTGTGTGTATTTTAAAGAAACTTCCTTTCATCTTCATCTGAAATTAAGAAGTTTCATTTCAGCCCCTTAAACATGTTAAACAGGCATTTTTTCCCCATATGACTTTGTATCTACTCTAATTGGAATGGCTGAGGTTGCCATTTTTATGCCCTTCAAATCTTAGGTTAAATCACTATCTCAGAAGGGCTTTCTCTTCTCCTTATTCACAGTAGTCTTAAAATCACTGTCTATTATACCATTCTATATAACATTTCTGCACAGACATTTTCAATGTTGTGTGTGTGTGTGTGTACATGTGTTCAGTTTTCTATGATCCCTTGATGGAATTTTCATAGAAAGAACAGGGACATTCTGTGTCATATCTTACTATATTATAGTACCCAGAATAAAGCATAATACATTATAAACACTCAGTACATACTGTATAAATGGATAATTAAAAGAAAAATAGTCTAGATTTCCATTCTTCCTTTGAAGTAGGCCCTTATAAGCTTAGTTATAAAACACAAGTCTATATCCGGATCTATCAGTATTTTTCATTTTATTGCTTTTTCTGTATCCTAAAATTTCATTGCTACTTTTATCATGAATAATCTCAAAGTAACACTCAGGAAAATATTACTTATTTAAAGTTTGTTTTCACAAAAAAACTATCTGGCCACTGTCCATAGGGGAGAGGGGAGGGAGATAACAGGGGACAGAAGAGGAATGGTCCACTTAAGGAACATGCACAAAGGACCCATAGACAAAGACAACCGGAGGAGGACTGACTGTGGGAGGTGGAGGTAAGTAGGGCGGGGAGAGTAATAGGAGAAAAATGGGGTCAACTGCAATTGAACAAAAATAAAAAAACAACATTAAGTATAATTAGTATGTATAATAATTGTATAACAATAAAAAATTTAAAAACTCTCTAAACTTATTTTGTGATTATTATGTATAGTGTTCAAAAAGTGGCTGCAAATTTATTAGAACAGGCCCCATTTTTTAGTATTGACCAGAAAAGAGTGGTGAGTTTGATTTTGCTATAGTTTTAAATAGTTTTCCTGTTATTTGATTGTGGTTCAGAGAGTGTTTTCATCTATCGTATTCATTGCTAACAACATGTAAACTCTGGTATTGAATTAATTACTTGTTCTTTTTATTTATCCCAGTGAATTTCATGTGATTATAAAATATTCATTTGATCTTGTTCAAGTAAATTATGATTTTCCACAGGGTTATCTTTTAAATTATATCCTCTGTGTTATTTGCATATTTGTATTAGAATTATTTTTAGGATATGAGTTGTGAATTATTGCTGTTTCATGCATCAAACAATCTTATCTGTGTCACACTGAAGATGTGAATATAAATTCCTATCATGAAATAGATTAAAAGTGATTCCTATAAACACCTAAAGATTGAAATTGTATTTGAATTAATATAAATCCTTTCCTGGAATCAAAGAACACAAGCACTCGTATTTGACTTAGTTTTGTGCTGACAAAAAGAAAGGGCATTATAATTGATAGGGCTTATCTTTCTAACTGTCAATTTGACATACTTATATTGATACACTAATAATGTTTGACATAGTCCAATGATAATGCATGCATTTGCATCATTCTAAAATAATAGAATCATTTATTAGATTTGAAGTTTGAAAGTATTTAAATTTTGTGCTAGGCCATAGCATATTATAGAATTTATACATGCTACTTTTCTATGAAACTTTACCAAATGCTGAGAAAAAAGAGATGCTCTTATTACTCTATTCCCAGGACATGGATCTTATTTGTATCATGCCTTAGACCAGTGAGGAGAAAAATATGTTAAATTCAACTAGCTTGTGACCTAATTATCTCTCAATACCAGGGCTGTGGGGAAGAGAGGAGAGGTTTATTTTTATTTTCTTGTATACAGATAACTAAAATTTTTGAGAAAGAATTATTTTGTATGTAATGCTTTTAGTCCTGGCTTAACATTGATTATTACAAACAAATCTAAGATATATTGATTGCTGACATATTACTCCCTAGAAAATGGCACATATGATATGTTATAATTTAATGGAAAAAATAAAAATTTTTATAACCTAAGTATTCCCTGCTGATACTGTGGTCTAGAGATGGTTGTTTGGTGCAAGAAAAAGGGTTTTGGGGAGCTCCCCTCACTTTTTGGTCTCTCTGTGTTTCTCTTGCCTCTTAATCACTTGTCTTCTTGAAATTATTAACAAAAATTGATATTGAGTAAGATCTCTGATCCATGTGAGTTTGGTTTTATAATACTATTCATTATGTTAGTTCACCCAGTTTCTTAGAGGTTAACCTCTAAGATCTTTGCCAGGAAGCCAGAGGCATCAAGTTGTTGTATAAGTGCCATCATAATCTCAAGACTATCTTACCTATTGCAAGGGCAAAGACAGGTTAAGACAAGGAAATCATCTCATAATAGGCTTTCCTGCTTGCTTCCTAAGTTCTTCACTTCCTTTTTCTTCCTTACAAATTTTACAAAGTTCTAGCTATATGTTAGTGTAAGTTACAAGCAGTGGCCCAAGTCTTAAACATCCCCATAATCAAATTCCTCCACAGTGGTAGTGCTCACAACTTGTATGTAATCTTTCTTCTGGGCATTGTAAACACACACACACACTGAGTAAATCTGTTGCTTTGTTCATATTGTGTACTTATGATGTAATTTATATATTTTTTTACAGTTTAATTACCAAAATGTATCAGACATCTCTCTCTCCCTTTGTCTTGCTCTTTCTCACTATCATTTTTCCCTTCATACCTTATCAGTGTGCATTGAATTCCATATAAAACCATACTATGGAAATACATTTTATTTAATAATCCTCCAATTATTGGACTTCAAGGTATTATGGTTTTTCTGTGTAACAGCAAGACAAAGCACTACATTGAACAGTAGTATGAATGTAAACCTGCTCTTACTACCCAAGATATTATCAGAATGCTAATTTCCACAAATTTATGCAAAAAAGTAATAACTACTTTGTTACAATTTTTAATTTGTAGCATTTTGTTTTATGAATGAGATATGTATTCTATTTTATAAGTGATTTATTACTGGTGTGTATTAAGTAAATGATTATATATTTAACTTGAAGTACATTATGTTCTTGATTAATTTATTCTCAATGTATCACACTTTGATTAAATTCATATAATAATTTACATATAACCTGCCAAAAACACAGTATCTTGTATAAGCATTCATTTGTTGATTGGAATTTTAGACTGAAGGAACAGCTTGAATAAACTTATAAATTTCTGATAATGTGAATTACCTAGTCTATAGCTATAATTAAGCCAGTTAGGAAGGACTATGGATATCATCAGTATTTTTGCTTCTTTTTTTTTTTGTTCATTAGTGGTTGAAATAGTTGTATTTTTAACATAATTTCCATCCCAAACCAAATTTATATCCTACGAAATCTTATCTATATTCTACTTTTCTCTGAATTTCACAAATATGTGTTTATAAATTATGTTGTTATTTTCCAGTTATTTCTGTATTTCTCATCGGCTTTAAAATTAACACAGTATCTTTCAATTCTCTTAACCATCACAGTTCTGTCTTTATGGAATAGATTTTAGAAAAATAGCTAGAAAATATTTTAATCCTGTAAGGAGAGTCATTTGTTTAGTTTACTAGGAAAGGTAATTAAAAAAAAAGTCAATAATTACTAAAATAGTTTGATATATTTTTAGAATCAACAGTATAATTTTCTAGCATTATTAGCTAAATTTAGGAATAAAGATGCCCAATTTTAAAAATGGGATTGAAATAATTTATGATTTGGTCAGGTTTTAAAAGATATCTATTCAGTTTTAAATTTTTTAATAAAAAATTAATTGATATAAACATTCACCATTGCAAATGTGCATTGAGCCCCAAACTGGATGACATCTATTAAAAATAAAATAATTAGCTAGTTAACCACAGAGTTAATCTTTATATCTGTTATACAAAATATGTGGCCCTCAAGTCCCTTTCCAGTCAATACTCCCTGTGTAAAGCTAATAGCTATTCTGATTTTTATAAACATAGAATAATTTTACTTGAACATAAACTTTATATATAAATGTAATCATGCACTTTATAGTATTTGATATGTTTTTACCACTTAGCATTATACTTTAACCTGTTTTAATCTGTTCCCTTTAAGCATGGCAATAATTCTGCATCATTGCCATTTAGAAGCTTATATAAATATACATTTTACTTATTCTAATGTTGATGGACATTTGTGTGTTTCTCGTTGTTAGAAATTATGAGTTAACTAATATATGATTATGTGTATAGATGTATTAAGTATTTCATAGAATAATTGTATTAACATTTGTGCATTTTCCATATACATGCTAAACTAAAATGTGGGGGGGCTCCTCCAGCAAGGCCCCCCATCTGCCATGGATGAACATACTACCAAAACATAATTTGCTTGGGGAGGAAAGGGGCTAGTCTCTCAAGGGAGAAAGGCCCCGAGTCCTTGCCTCAATGACTTTTTATTAGGGTTGTAGCACACAGGGATACAGGTAAAGCTCATCAACCAATGTCAGGCAGTAAGGATCAAACAATAGATAACATTTCAAAGAAATCTGAGGGCTTAATATGAGTCAGTGTCTGTCAGGTAAGGGGTTGCAAAAACTTTAGGAGGCAAACTCATTTCCTGCCTGGACCCTTATCATATGGATGGAAGCACTCTTAGCAAAGCAGACTTCACAGGACTTCACAAAATCTTTCTTATGCCTGATTACCCCAGAACCCACTCTAGCCGGCAGAGGGCTGCAACCCCTTCCGGTCAAGATTCAAGCTTAAGTGGACTAGAGCTAGGAAACACTTCTCCCAGAGCTTCTCCCAGATGGAAAGGGGACTCAGGCTATGTCAAATAGCCAGGGGGTTTGAGGGTCCTTTGCCCTCACTTGCTGCAGACCCACTGAGTCCTTCCTAGAAGGCCTCCCACATGATCATGTCTGCTAGGGTTGCCCCTTCTCTGAGGGGTCGTGCCCATAGACTCTGACTAACTGACCATGCATTGGACACCAGAGATGGCAGAAGCAGTGCTCTTGCCAGGAGATAAGCTTTGTTTCCTCAGTGGCTCATAGTCCAGAGGTCACTCACACACCCTTAGCCACAGGGAGCGGTTACAACTCCTGAAACCAGGCAGAGTGGTTCCCAACACTAAAATACATTGTTTAAATTATAATGTTCAGATGGAATGAGAAAGCAGTGATAATTTAAAATTTAAGATTATTATATTTAAGAAGTATAAACCTTCCCTTTTTTAGGATCTAAGAAGCAAAATTAATTAACTTACTGCCAGAGACATCATTTACATATATGAGGTCTGTCCAGAGAGTACCCTGCCATGTAATATGAAAAATAGACATTTATTGAAAAAGGTACAAGAAACATTGTACATAGGACAATGGCATCTCAGTTCCCTTCAAAGTAGGTACCTTGGGATCTCACATAGTTCTCCCAGCATCTCTTCTACTCTATAAAATACTGCAAAATTCATTGTTGGAATCACTATCAGCTACCATCATATTTTCCTGAATCTCATCAATGGCCTGAAATCTCTTTCCTTTCAAAGGTGATTTTAGTTTTGAGGAAAGCCAGAAATCACAGGACACTAAATCTGGGCCGTAAGAGGGCTGAGTCACTTGGGTCATTTGATGTTTTGCCAAAAAACTCCTCATGAGACATGATGCATGAGCAGGTATGTTGTCATAATGAAGCTGCCAATCACCCGTTGCCCATAAGTTTGGCCATTTTTGTCATATTGCATATCATTTTTGTCTCTCAACCTAAGAAGAGTATTGAAGTAGTACCCCCTATCATTTGCACTGCACTCATTGCATCAACCTCAAACACTTCCCAATCATCTGAATGGTTTCTGTGGAGGAATGTTCAAACTTAACACAACACTTGATGCAGATTTGTTGCTTTACTTGCTGAGAAAATTTGAATGTGACAGCTTCACAGTACACATGCTCACTTAACAGCATCTACCACTTCCACCAACTAATACAGTGAGGCATCATTGTTCACACATGCACATTTCAGTCAACTCTCCTTGGCTGCCAGGTTACATCATTGTTGCACAAACCATTCTTGTTATATTAACAATGGCTGGACTTTTCTGAACAGATCTTCTATATATTTTTTATGTGGCATACATATTGTGAAAGCATTGTTCCTTGTAATTTTGTTCAGTTAAGAACACAGTTATAACTTTCTGTAAACATATTTAAATGAATATGTAAATAAATAAGAAAATAAAATATATTGGGAAAAACTATTGGAAAAGTATATTACATTACTTCATATAGTATAGTTATATTAAATACCATTTTTAATTATTATATTAATGTGTTGCCTAATATAATAGAAATTGTCACTGATCTGATGGTTTAAGGTGTAACATCATGGTCATTTTATTACAAAATATACCTCTCAAGCTTATAAATAAGCCAAAAATACACAGAGAAAAGATCTTTTGTTGGTCCTTGCTTCTATTTATTGCATTGTATTGTACTATACTTCTTGTATCACTATTTTGCCACCATATCCTCCACTACCTCTACCAGCCCCCTGCCCCTTGCCATCACCACTGTGCTGTACATGTGCATGAGTTCTTTCTCTTTTATTTCTTTTTTCACTCAATTTCTCCATCCTCCAATGCCCCACATCCTGAGCTGTCAACTGTTCTTTATAAGTCTGTCTCTATTTTGCTTAGTTCAGTTTGTTCATATGTTCTACACTTGAGTGAAATCATATGGTATTTGTTGTTCTCTGGCTTATTTCACTTTGCATAATGTTCCCAAGAACATTCTGATAATAAAACTGTAATAATGTATTAAGAAACTGCTGTAGTTGATTCTGAATAATTTTGAGAAAGATATTAAATAATTTCTTAAATTAGTATCTAATTTTAAGTTAAAACAATTACAATTTATTTCCCAAAACTTGATGTAAACAGTCCCTTTCCAATAACTATATAAGCAATTTATTTTATTCCTGAAACAATACTAGATAGTAGATATTATTATTATTGTCAAGGCAAGTAAATAAATTTGCTTTAATTGTGGTAACTTGCTTATAGCTTACAACAAGAAAATTACAGTATCAAACAGTTTGGTTCAAACCTCACATTCTGTTTGACTATAATACTATGTCTCCAAACAGTTGTCCAAAATCTGTATTTCCAAAATATTCCCTGCACCCTAGAAATGGTCATAGCCATGACTCAACACTGTATCGAAGCTTCAATTTCCAAATCTTTTGACATAGTCATCCTCTTTTTTATATTAACTATGTCCTCCAACTTCTCTGCTTTTGTCTGAAACAAAACCATTTTTCTAGGCTCTGGAGATGGAGAAACCCACAGAGCCATCTCTAAACTAATTCCTGTTTTCCACCCCCATGTTCACAAAATTAAGAAATATCTTTTGGGGAAAATATATTAAATATATTCTAAATATATTCTATTAGCATCATTGGTATACTAATATTAAAATCAAAGTAATTTATTGTAACTTAAACAGTTACAGAGCTCCAGAACATGTAAGATATTGTGCTAAGTGATATACAAATTTAAAAAATATATAAAGACACCCTTGCCATCAAGACATGTATTATTATGCCAAGGATAGTTATAAATACTAAAGGGAATAATAGGAACCCAAAAGAGATACCATATGAAAGGATGCAAGGAGATATGAAAGGATGAAAATGCTTCTAGCATTTGGGCAGGGATAGAGAAAGGAGGTCAGCAACCAATCATTGAAAATTAAATAATGTTTCCTTATACATTTTACTAAAGATAAGCCTAAAAATTCTAGCATCAAGAGATATCTATTTTTTTGTATAGTCAGGGGTAAAATCCACTATTAAAGACTGTGCAATATAGGATTTCACTGAACCAGACACTGGGAGAATGAGACAAAGACCAGAATGTAAGAAATTTATTGGAATGTAAACCCAGGCAACACTAATGGAAGTTGAAGAAGTGAGATGGGGAATGGAGGAAAGGCCTAAAAGAATATATAATTAGCCCTGACTAGTGTAGTTCAATGGATTGAGTGTGAGCTGTAAACCAAAGGGTCACCAGTTTGATTCCCAGTCAGCGTATATGACTGGGTTGCAGGCCAGGTTCCCAGTAGGGAACATGTGAGTGGCACCTACGCATTGATGTTTCTCTCCCCCTCTTTCTCCCTTCCTTCCCCTAACTCTTAAAATAAATAAATAAAACCTTTAAAAAAGAATATATAATCAAATGGCCTCTGTGAAAAAATAAAGCTTAATTTCACAAGTAAAGGGAAATAGAGTAGACCATGCTTTGCATTATCCTCCCAAGACAAGGAAGCTAGGGTATTTATCAACCAAATCGATGTTTGAAATTTGCTAAGAGCTGCTTCTGGGAACATTAACTTTGATAATCTTGATGATCTACCCTAAACCTGAGTAAGCCGAAGAA
The DNA here is from genome assembly GCA_004027735.1 of Carollia perspicillata. Classification (NCBI taxonomy): domain Eukaryota; kingdom Metazoa; phylum Chordata; class Mammalia; order Chiroptera; family Phyllostomidae; genus Carollia; species Carollia perspicillata. Next base: position 21,900 of record PVKM010017469.1, read on the forward strand.
AGCTTACCTCGTGCTGTGCCTCTTTCAGTAGTTATAGGTCAAATGCAATACATTTTTCTTTACCTTAGGAAAGTTCAGTATAATGAATTCCAACTAACTCGTAAATTTTGTCAATGTAATAAGCACCTGAATATTTGTCAGATATTTCTTTCACTCTTTTATGTTCATATGTCTAATCAAGGTATCCAGATAGAGGATGCACAACTCTCTGTGCTTTTGTACAATGGAATACTACACAGCAGAAAGAAAGAAGGGGCTCCTACTCTTTGTGACACACTGATGGATCTGGAGAGCATTGTGCTAAGTGAAATAAGCCAGGCGGTGAAAGGCAAATACCATATGATCTCACCTATAAGTGGAACCCAATCAACAAAACAAATGAGCAAGCAAAATATAACCAGAGACGTTCAAATAAAGAACAAACTGACAGTAACCAGAGAGAGAGGGATAATGGGGGGAAAGAAGGGAAAATATCATCAAGGAACATGTATAAAATACCCATGGACAAAGCTTAAAGAGGGGTAGGATTGAGGGTGGGAAATGGGAGTAGTTGGGGTCAGGGAGGGTGGTGGGAGGAAACTGGAGACAACTGTGCTTGAATAACAATAAAACATGCTCTTTTTGTCTGAACATATATTCTGTCCATTGGCACATTTTGCTATATTAACCATCATTACAGATATTTACTAATGAGTCTTCCAGTCCTGTTTCTTGTTATGATACTTATTTCTACCTTGAATCTATAAGTTCAGTGCAACTATGTGACCTCTATTATTCTAGAATCTTGCCATTCTCTTTGCTAGAAATAATACAATTCTATATTTCCACGACCAGTTCCATAAACCCTAATCTACAAAAGACAATGACCTTTTATTTATTACCTCACAAAGATCCTCTGGATTGTCAAAGGCTCTCTTTCTCTCTAACAAATTAGTTGGGTTTCTCTGAGCTCTCTTTTCTTCTGAACATCACTCTTGGTACCTGTGCTGTCTTTGACCTAGCCAGCCCAGGCTTAGCAAAGAATCCTGCTAAGTCCCTCCTCACCCTTAATATCTGATCACCTTTGCCTGCCTTCAGCAAGAGTCCTACTATTTTGATTCAGCAAAAATGTTCTTACACTTGATGTATCTTCTTAGTAATTTTCCATCCACTGATTTCCTCATCCTGTTCCTTGGTTATAAATCCTCAACTGTCTTGGTTACTTTTAAAATTATAATACTTTTAAAATTATAATAGTTACTGAACAAAACCTGTTTTGGTACTTTAACCAGCTCTGGTTCTCTTTAATAGGTTGCTTATGTGGAATATAGCCAGGTGGTCAATGATTGGTTTCACCTAAAAAATATTTTACTGTCTGGGTATTTTGATCTTTCCTCAGTCTTTTTTCAAGGAAGATCCAAAAATTTCCCCTAGGTTATTATAAGCCATATGTATTTTTAAATTTATAAGATCTATTCCAGAAAAATATTAAGATTTATTTTAGGCTTTCTAAATCATAAGAGTCCCCATATCAAAAACTATTTTCCAGCATTATATTTTATATCTTAACTCAAATTCAACTCCATAAAATCTTATTTGCAAGCATTTCTCTCATTTTCTGTTAGGACCTAACACCTGGGCCTTGAACATTCATTAAGGTTTAAAACCTTCCAAAGCAGGGATAATATTATTCTGTTTATTATTTTAAAACAGAGGTTCTCAAAATGAGTTATGCATCAGAAAGAACTGAAAGGTTTATATAAATATATATTGATGGCCCTTCCTGATTACTAAGTTTGGGATGTGTTCCAATAATTGGCATTTTCAATATATTTTCATGTAGATATCATGCTGCTGATCAACTTTTTGAATTGTGTGAGTTAAAGGAACAAGAGAAGTTGGGGACATATTTAGAGGAAGACAAGCAACAAACACCTTTAAAGGCATTTGCCTCAAGTGAGGTTTTTCTTTAATGGTGTACAAGAAAGGAAAATCTGATCACCTAGAACAACAGGGAGGCAGACAACTCTGGCAGCCTAGATGGTGCAGGAGGAATGGTTCAATGGTTTTAGAATGATCTACCTAAGTGTCTGCACCCTGTGTTTCAGGCTTCCACTGTCTATAACAAAGTATTAATATTTTTCCACAACAGATTTTCCAGGACTGTAAATTTTACCAGTCATATAATCAGATCTTGTGTTCAGTTTTTAGCACACTATGCCCACCAGGAGACGATATCATTAAATGCTGCCATAGAGGGCTTCTGGATTTGATACTATATTTGTATAATTCAATATTAAATTGCTTGGAAGCAGGCTGATCTGCTGTGATTTTCTTTTTCTCAGTGTTTCAATGGGAGGTAAAAGCCATCTACAAAGTCCATTTTAAATGGGGCAAACCAAGAACTGTCCATTCTACCTTATGCCTGGAAATAACATACAAAATTTCTACTCATGTTTCCACTACCATTCGTCCCCCTTATACCTCCTCCCTCACCCTCAATAATCATACTATTGTCCATGTCCATAAGGACTTTTTTTTTATGCTCATACCCTCCACCCCCTAAATCCCCCTAGTTGTCAGCCTGCTCTCTATCTATGAGTCTGTCATTATTTTGCTTGTTAGTTCAGATTACTCATTTTTTTCACATATGAGTGAGATCAGATGGTATTTATCTTTCTCTGACTGGCCTACTTCACTTAGTATAATGTTCTTTAGCTCCATTCATGTTGTCACAGAGGGTAAAATTCTCTTCTTTTGTATGGCCAAATAGTATTCCATTATGTAAATGTCCTACAGTTGTTTTATCTACTCATCTATGGACACTTGGGCTGCTTACATATCTTGGCAATTGTAAATAATATTGCAATGAATGAGCATAGGGGTGCTTATATTCATTCAAATTAGTGTTTCAGGTTTCTTTGGCTAAATTCTCAAAAGTGGAATTTCTGGGCCATAAGGCAGTTCCATTTCTAATTTTTTGAAGTATCTCCACGCTGCTGTCCACAGCGGTTGCACCAATCTGGATTCCTACCAAAAGAGTAAAAAGTTCCCCTTTTTTCTACATCTTTATCAGCACTTGATGTGTGTTGATTTAGTGGTGATAGCCATCCTGACTGGTGTGAGGTGAATATCTCATTGTGCTTTTAATTTTAATTTCCCTGATGACTAGTGACATTGGGCATGTTTTTCATATGCCCATAGGTTATCTCTATGTCCTCTTTGGAGAACTTGTTTCAGGTCCTTTGACAATTTTTAAATTGAATTGTTGGATTTTCTTTGTATTAAATTTGATATTTGGGTCCTTTTGTGTTCTATGTAAGTTTTTGAAATATTCATTCTAGTTCAATGAAATATGTTGTTGGTATCTTGATAGGAATTTTGCTGAATCCATAGATTGCTTTGAGTAATATGGACAGTTTAATGATGTTAATTCTTCCTTTCCATGAACACAGTGGGTGCTTCCACTTATTTGTGATTTCTTCAATTTCTTTCTTTAGCGTCTTAGTAATTTCTGACTACAGGTCTTTTATATCCTTGTTTAGATGTACTGCTAAGTATTATATTACTTTTAAAGCAATTGTGGATGAGATTGTTTTCTTAATTTTCCTTTCTGATAGTTCATTATTGGCATATAAATAGACACTGTTTTCTGGATATTAATTTTTATCCTGCTATTTTACTGAATTCATTTATCAGTTCTAGAATTTTCTTGGTGGAATCTTTATGGTTCTCTACAGATAATATCATGTCATCTGCAAATAAAGACAGTTTTACTACTTCTTGTCCCATTTGGATGCCTTTTATGTCTTTGTGTTTGATTGTTACAGCTGTGACTTCCAGTACTAGCTGATTAAGAGAGGTCAAAGTGCACATTCCTATATGGTTCCTGGTTTTGGGGGAACAGTTGTGGTTTTGCCAACTGTGTAAGATGCTGACAGTAGGTTTAGGGATGTTCCCTCTGTTCCCACTTTCCTGAGAGTTTTAATCATAAATGGGTGCTGGATTTTATCAAATGTTTTTGTGCATCTATAGATATGATTGTGTGTTTTTTATCCTTCATTTTGTTTATGTGCTGTACCATATTTTTTT
>PVKM010017470.1:0-25891 GCA_004027735.1 Carollia perspicillata
CCTTTTCCCCCTGAAATTCCCTCCCCTCTCCCCTCTGGTTACTGTCATCCCGTTTTCTATTTCAATGTCTTTGGTTATATTTTGCTTGCTTGTTAGTTTTGTTGCTTAAGTTCCTGTTAAAGGTGAAATCATATGGTATTTGTCTTTTACCGCCTGGCTTATTTCACTCAGCATAATGCTTTCCAGTTCTATCCATGCTGTTGCATAGGGTAGGAGCTCCTTCTTTCTTTCTGCCACATAGAATTCCATTGTATATATGTACCATAGTTTTTTGATCCATTCATTTACTGATGGGCACCTAGATTGTTTCCAACACTTGGCTATTGTAAATTGTGCTGCTATGAACATTGGGGTGCATAGGTTCTTTTGGAATGGTGTTTCAGGGTTCTTGGGATATAATCCTAGCAGTGGAATTGCTGGGTCAAAAGGCAGATCCATTTTTAGTTTTCTTAGAAAATTCCATACTGTTTTCCATAGTGGTTGTACCAGTCTGCAATCCCACCAACAGTGTACTAGGGTCCCCTTTTCTCCACAACCTCTCCAACACTTGTTGTTTGTTGCTTTGTTTATGATGGCCTTTCTTACCAGCATGAAGTGGTATCTCATTGTGGTTTTAATTTGCATTTCTCTGATAGCTAGTGATATTGAGCATCTTTTCATGTGTCTCTGAATAGAGGTGTGATTGTTAATCATAAGATGAGGCTTGTGTAGCTTTGGAAAACACTACCAAACTATCTTCCAAGGTGGCTATACTTGCATTCCACCAGCAATGAAGAAGAATACCTATTGTTCCTCATTTTCCAGAAACTGATTGTCATTGTTTTAGAGTTTAGCAGTTTTAATAGATGTATAGTGGTGTCTCACTGTTGCATTGATTTGTAACATCCCAATGATATATTATGAACATATTTGTGTGCTTTTTTATTATCTGTATGCAAGGTGTCTATTTTGAAATTTATTCATTGGTCTTGTTGTAGAATTCTTTGTATATTTTGAGCAGAAATTCTTCTCAGATAATACATATTTTTCAGATATTTTCTTCCCTTTTGTGTCTTGTCTTTGGTTCTCTGAACAAGGTTTTTCACATTGTAGAAAATTTTAATTTTATGAAGTTTTATGTTATTATTTTTTTTAATATATTTTATTCATTTATTTTTAGAGAGAGGGGAAGGGAAGGAGAAAGAGTGGAAGAGGGACATCAATGTGTGGCTGCCCCTCATGGGTCCCCCACCAGGGACCTGGCCAGCAGCCCAGGCATGTGCCCTGACTGGGAATCGAACTGGCGACCCTTTGCTTCACAGGCCAGTGCTCAATCCACTGAGCTACACCAGCCAGGGCCATGTTATTATTTTTTTTAATTTTGCGGATTTATTTTGGTATTGTGTGTTAGGAACTCCTCACCAAATCCAAGGTCATATTGATTTTCTTCTAGATGTTTTGTAGTTTTGCATATCTGAGTGAATTTTGTTGTAAGTTGTAAAGTTTGTGTTCACATTTATTTCATTCCATAAGGTTTCCTTGAATTATTCCTTAACCAGTTTTGGAGAAGTCAGGGGCTATTTGACTCCATTTCAGTTTGCATTTCCAAAATTTAATTCATTCAGCAGGACTGCCAGTAGGGGTGCTGTCCCCACTGAACTGTGATGAGGTGTGCCCTGCACTGCCCTGAGGACCCACAGTGCTGGCCTCTCGAATCTAGCAGGGCCTGTGCCTTCTGCCTGTGGACATGGCTCAGTGCCCATGCTGAGAAGAGCTTTTTCTCCTCAGAATCAATGGGGAGGTGACATGGTGGCTTTGCCACAAAGCAGTGCTGTGTTTGGGTTGACATAACCTGTCTTCCTTAGGAGCTGACTGGAGACTCCACTGCAGGAAGAAAAGGTGAGGAAAAGTGAAGAGAGGCTTCCTGTGCTTGGAGGACTACTGAAAGGCTGTCAGTCTTCTGAAGAACAAACAGACAAAGGGCTAATGCAGAAAATTGTGGGTATTTCTAGTTAGTTTTTGTGTGGTGTAAGGTGGTGTCTAGTGTTTCCAGCACCATTTGTGAGGGGTCATATCTGGGCTCTCCATTCTGCTCCTTTGATCTGTGTATTTGTTTTTAAGCCAATACCACACTGTTCCAGTAACTGGAACTTTGTAATATAGTTTGAAGCCAGGAAGCACGATGCCTCCTGTTTTATTCCTTCTGAAGGTTGCTTTGGGTATTCAAAGTTCTTTGTGGTTCCCCAATGTTAGGATTTTGGATTCTATTTCTGTGAAAAATGCCATTGGTCTTTGGATAAGGATTGCATTGAATCTGTGGATCACTTTGGGTAGTATGGACATTTTTAATAATATGCATTCTTCTAATCCACGAGCAGGGAATAACTTTCCATCTATTGTGTCATGTTCAGTTTCTTTTATCAATGTTTTGTAGTTTTCAGTGTACAAGACTTTTGACTCTGGTTCAATTTATTGCTAGGTATTTTATCCTTTTTGGTGCAATTGTAAATGATGTTCTTTCCACATCACTTTTAATGAGGCATTATTAGTATATAGAAGCACAATTGATTTTTGTATACTGATTTTGTATCCTGCAACTTTACTGGATATTTGCTTGTTCCAAAAGTTTTTTTGACAGAGTGATGTGAACAGTTGGAATTCCCAGACCCCACTGAGTCTACCTCATTCCAGGTCCACAACACCCAGGACATGGTGGTTACTAATGTAATCTTCCCCAGCGCCTCTCGATACCATGTGCAGTGCTATAAGTGCAGTTACCTTCCCCACTCGGGGAGAGCTGGATCTGAATTATGCTTGGTCTCTGTAAGGAAGGTGGATGTCCCACCTGCTTTTCATGTGTGGTATTGGTATGGTTGTTTTGAAAAGTAATCTACTTTCAGTAACTTCAAATGTGCAGGAAACTTGCAATAGTAGTACAAATATTTTTTCTGCACTCAGATTCCCCCGCTGTGTTTGTTTTTACCAGCGTTGCCAATTCACGTGAAGTACTTGCAGGGGTGTCCAGCCTGTGGCCCATGGGCCACATGTAGCTCAGGATGGCTATGAGTGCTGCCCAACATAAAATCATACGTTTACTTAAAACCTTACGAGATATTTTTGTGATTACTTGTATCAGTGTATTTAATGTGTGGCCCAAGACAACGCTTCTTCCAGTGTGGCCCAGAGATGCCAAAGGGTTGGAAATCCCTGCTTCAGGGTGTTGTATCCCAAACAGGTGCTCTGTCCCAGGAAACTACCACAAAACCCCTAAAGGAGAGACTTGTGATCTCCACATTATAATCCAACCCGCCAGACCACTTCAACTTTAACCACTTGCCCAAACTCTATGAAAATATTTTTATCCTTTCTGATAAAATTTTCATTTTCTGAAAATGTGTCTGAGAGTTTCCCTTGTTTTCATCACCTCAATGTACTTAAAGTGCGCATATGACTCCAGTCAGGGTAGCCCTTTCACTTAGGATATTTTAAATGTTCATCCATGTGGTAACATCAGTACTTCATGTTTTTCACTGTGATTAAATATATGCATAGAACAACATTTGCCTTTTTCTATTTCTTTTTTAAAATAATTTTTATTTTTAATAGCTTATTTTTATTGTATTTTTTATTACCATTTATCACCCTTGTACCCTCTTCCACCTCCACTCACACCCTTCCCACTGCAATCACCACACTGTTGTCCAATTCAATGAGTTGTTTTTCTTTTTTGCTTTATCCTGCCACAACCCCAAGTCCCCTGGAGCGGTCAGCCTGCTCTCTACTTATGAGTCTGTCTCTATTTTGCTTGTTAGGTCAGTTTGCTCATTAGATTACAGATGTGAGTGAAATCATATGGTATTTGTCTTTCTCTGACTGGTTTATTTCACTTAGCACAATGTTCTCCACATCTATCTATGCTATCCCAAAGGGTAAAATTTTCTTCCTTTTTACAGTCAAGTAGTATTTCATTGCATAAATGTACCATAGCTATTTTATCCACTTATCTACTGATGGACATTTGGGATGATTCCAAATCTTGGCTGTTGTAAATAATGCTGCAGTGAAGATATGGGTGCCTATGTTTTTTCAAATAAGTGTTTTGGGTTTCTTTGGATAAATTCCCAGAAGTGGAATTGCTGGGTCAAAAGGGAGTTCCATTTTGAATATTGTGAGGAAGCTGCATACTGCTTCCAATCTGCCTTCCCCCCAAAAGTGTGGAAGGGTTCCCTTTTCTCCACATCCTTGTTAGCACTTGTTATTTTTTGATTTACTGATGATAGCCATTATGACAGGCATGAGATGATCTCTCGCTGTGGTTTTAACTTGCATTTCTCTGATAATTAATGATGTTAAGCATCTTTTCATATGTCTATTGGTCATCTGTATGTCCTGTCTGGAAAAGTGTCTAGTCAAGTCTATTGCCCATATTTAAATTGGATTGTTTGTTTGTTTTTTGGTGTTGAGTTTCATAAATTCTTTATATGTTTTGGGTATTAATTCCTTATCAGATGAACTGGTGAATATGTTCTGCCATTCAGTATGTTGTCTTTTCATTTTGTTGATGGTTTCCTTTGCCATGCAAAACCTTTTTTGTTTGATGTAGTCCTATTTGTTTATATTTTCTTTTGTTTCTCTTGCCAGAAGAGATATATCAGAAAAAATATCACTATGAGAAACATCTGAAATTTTATTGCCTATGTGTGCTTCTAGGACATTTATGGTTTTTAGTCCAACATTTAAATCTTTGATCCATTTTAAATTTATCCTTGTGTGTAACAAAAGAAGTGATCTAGTATAATTTTTCTGCATGTATCTGTCCAATTTTCCCAACACCATTTATTGAATCAACTATTTTAGCCTATTGTATATTTTTGCCTTCTCTATCGCATATTAATTGACTACAAAGGCGTGGGTTTATTTTTGGGCTCTCTATTCTGTTCCATTGATCTATGTGTCTGTTTTTATGTGAATGCCATGCTGTTTTGATTACTGTGGCCTATGGCCTTAGTTTGATGTTAGATATCATGATTCCTTCAACTTTGTTCTTTCTCAGAATTGCTGTTACTATGCGGGGACTTTTGTGGTTCCATATAAATTTGCAGAATACTATTTTTAATTCTGTGAAACATGTCATTGGAATCTTGATAGGAAATGCATTGAGTCTGTAGAGTGCTTTGAATAGTATGTACATTTTTATGATGCTAATTATTCTTATCCATGAACATGGTATGTGTTTCTACCTATTTTTATCTTCTCCAATGCCTTATAATTTTCTGAATACAGGTGTTTTACATACTTGGTTAAATATATTACTAAGTATTTTAGTTTTTTGAAGCAGTTATGAATGGGATTTTCTTAACCTCCCTTTCTGATAGTTCATTATTTCTGTATATAAATGCGACTGATTTTTGGATATTAATTCTGCATCCTGCTACTTTACAGAATTTGATGATCACTTCTAATAGTTCCTTGGTGAAATCTTTAGGGTTCTCTGTATACAGTATCATTTTATCTGCAAACAATGACAGTTTTAATTCTTTTCAAATTTGGATGCCTTTTATTTCTTTTTCTTTTTTGGTTGCTGTGGTTAGGACATCCAGTACTATGTTGAATAAGAATAGTGAAAGTAGGTAGCCCTTCTTGTTTCTGATGTTAAAGGGAATACTTGTAGTTTTTGCTAATTGAGTATGATGTTGACTGTGGGTTTGTCATATAAGGCCTTTATTATGTTTAGGTATATTCCCACTTTGCTGAGAGTTTTTATCATACCATGGGGGCTGGATTATATCAAATGCTTTTCTGCATCTATTGATATGATCATGTGGCTTTTATCCTTCTTTTATTAATGTGATGTATCATGCTTATTGATTTTCAGATATGGAACCGGCCTTGCATCGTTGGAATAAATCTTACTTGTTCATGGTGTATGCTATTTTTGATGTATTTCTGTATTCTGTTTGCTAGTATTTTGTTGAGGATTTTAGCCTCTATGTTTATCAGGTATATTGGTCTATAGTCTTCTTTTTCTGGGTTTGGAATTAGGATGATGCTGGCCTTATAAACAAGCTTCTCTCCTCTTGAATTTTTTGGAATAGTTTGGGAAGAAGGGGTTTTTAGTTCTTCTTTGGATGTTTGGTAAAATTTACCTGTGAAACCATCCAGTCAGGGCTTTTGTTGTTGGGAGTTCTTGGTTACGGCTCCAATTTCACAAATGTAATTTTTCTATTCAGATATTCTGATTCTTCCTGATTCATTTTGGGAAGATTGTATGTTTCTAGGAATTTATCCATTATGTCCAGATTGTGCAATTTTTTTTTGGCATATAGCTGTTCATAATATTTTCTTACAATCCTTTGTATTTCTTTGGTGTCTGTCATTACTTCTCCTCTTTCATTTCTGTTTATTTATTTGGTCCCTCTGTTTTTCTTCATGAGTCTGGTTAAAGTTTTATCAATCTTGTTTATCTTTTAAAAGAACCAGCTCTTGGTTTCATTAATCTTTTTATTGTTTTTTTTAGACTCTATTTTGTTTATTTCTGCTCTGATCTTAATATTTCCTTCTCATTTTAGGCTTTGTTGTTCTTTTTGAAGTTCCTTTAAATGTGAAGTTAGATTGTTTATTTTATCCTTTTTTGTCTCTTTACGTATGTTTCTAATGCTATGAATTTCCCTCTTAGGCCTACTTTTGATGTGTTCTATATGGGTGGTTGTATTCTCATTTTTGTTTAACCTGTTTCAAGGTATATTTTGATTTCTTCTTGATCTCATTGTTAACTCGTTCATTGTTTAGTAGCATGTTATTTAGCCTCCATGTCTTTGTGTGCTTTTTAGTTTTTTTTTCTTGTGATTAATTTCGGTTTCATGGCACTGAGTTCAGCAAAGATGCTTGACATGATTTCAATCTCAAATTTATTGAGATTTGTTTTGTGTTTTAACATGTGGCCTAAAATGTTTCATGTGCACTTGAAAATAATGTATATTCTGGTGCTTTGAGGTGAAATGCTCTGAAAGTATCAATTAAATCCATTTGTCCTAGTGTACCATGTAATGCCACTGTTTCATCATTGATTTTCTGTCTGGGTAATCTATTCATTGATGTCAATGGAATGTTAAACCTCCCCTGGTATTGATGTCAGTTTCTCTCTTTATGTCCATCAATATTTGCTTTACATATTTAAGTGCTCCTGTGTTGGATGCATAAATGTTTACAAGGGTTACATCCTTTTGTTGGATTGTTCCCTTTATCATTATGCAGTATCCTTGTTTGTCTCTTACTATGGCCTTCGTTTTAAAGTCTATTTTGTCAGATATAAGTTGCTACCTCAGCTTTATTTTCCCTTCCATTTGCATAAAATATCTTTATCCATGCCTTTACTTTTAGACTGTGTGTATCTTTTCTGAGGTGGGTCTCTCATAGACAGCATATATATTGGTATTGTTTTTCTTCCCTTTCAGCTACCCTATGTAGTTTTGATTGGAGCATTTAAGCCATTTACATTTACAGTGGTTATTGATAGGTATGTACTTATTGCCACTTTATTCATTCGACTATGTTCCCCTTTCCTCCTCATCCTTCTCTTTCTCCTCCTCCCCCTCCTTCTTCTAGAAGACCTTTTAACATTTCTTGTAATACTGCTTTGGTGGTAACAACCTCCTTTAGCTTTTTCTTGTCTGCGAAGCTCTTTATTTCTCCTTCAAATTTTACATGAAAACCTTGCAAGGTAAATTAGTCTTGATTGTAGGTCCTTGCTCTTTGCCACTGTGAATATTTCATGGCAGTTCCTTCTGGCCTGAAATGTTTCTGTTGAGAAATCAGCTGAGAGTCTTATGGGAGCTCCTTTGTACCTAACTAACTGTCTTTCTCCTGAGGTTTTTAAGATTCTCTTCTTATCTTTAAGCTTTGCTATTTTAATTTTGATGTGTCTTGGTGTGAGCCCCTTTGGTTCCATCTTGTTTGGGACTCCTTGTGCTTTTTGGACCTGTGTGTCTTTTTTCCTCAGCAAGATAGTGAAGTTTTTGTCATTATTTCTTAGGTTTTTGATACCTTGCTTTTTCTCTTCTCCTTCTGGTACGCCTATGATGTGGATGTTCTTATGCTTCATGTTGTCTCAAAGGTCCCTTAAATTATTCTCACTTTAAAAAATTCCTTCTTCTTTTTAGTGGTCTGATTAGATTTTTTTTTCCACCTTGTCCTCCAAATCACTGATTTTATCTTCTGACTCATTCAACCTATGCTTTATTCTTTCCAGTGTATTCTTCATTTCAGCTGTTGTCTTTTTCATTTCTGCTTGATCCTTTTTATGATGTCTATTTTCTTTTTTTACATTGTTGAGCATCCTTATAATGATTACTTTGAACTCTATATCTGATAAATTGATTGCCTCCATTTCATTTAGCTCCTTTTCTGGAGATTTCTCCTGTTCTTACATTTGGGACATTTTTTTCTTCCCATATGGGCTACCTCTTTGTGTTTGTTTCTGTAGATTACATTGGTCTGCATATTATTCCCAGTCTTTGTGTGGTGGCATTATGTAGTAGGTGCCATGTGGGGTCCAGTGGTGCTATCTCCTTGCTCTCCTAAGTTGGGTGCTCTATGAATGTCCCTTGTGTGGGTGTCCCAACATGTGGGTCCTCATGTTGTGACTGAGTCTTCATTGCTCTTGGCCTGGTCATGTGTGGGACTGACCCTCAGGCTGGCTGACTATGAGGCTCAGCCCCAACCATGGAATGTGAGCTTCTGTGCAGATGTTGGCCATATGAAGTGGAATTTGTCTCAAAAGGGTCTGGTGCCTGCCAAGATCTCTTTTTGGTTATGCTGCTTGACAAGCTTATTGGATCCTGTTCTGATATTGTCTGAAGCTGGCCACTGAGTGCGTTGGTTCTGGGTCTCTTGGGAGGGATTCTTATACAGGCCAATATAAGACACTACCTATGACTAGCCCTCAGCAACCTGTTTGGAGCTATAAGCTTTCCACAGTTTGTGGCTACCTCAGCTGGGCCAGGATGTGTGCAGGAAGGAACAAGCTACGTACCAATGCCAGTTTTACCAGCTCTGGGCCTGGGGATAGAGCAGCAAAAGTCCCAAGGCACTCTAATGAGATCCTCCTGTGCCTGCCTCTGCCCACTGGCTGCTAAGTTAGGCTCATTCACTGAGAGAGCCTCTGGCTCTACTCCTCAGGAGGGAGTAAGCTCCACAGGGTGGGGCAAGAAAAAGGCAAGAGGGTAGGGCTGTTGCTTTCCCCCAGGTTGATGCCACATGAGGGGAGTGCTCTACCCAAAAAAGATGGCATCTGTGGTATGGGGAATGATTCAGTATAGGTATCCTGGTGGCTGTCTCTTCAGCTCCCTTCCCAAAGCCACAAACCCAGGCTCTCCCCACACAACTCTAATCCACTCCATCCTCACTTCACAGGATCCCGGCATGAGTAGCTGCAAATAAAATTTTGTGCATTGGCCCTTCAAGAGGATGCCTGTGTCACAGACTCTGGCCTCTTTCTAGTGGACTGAATTGTGCTGGTTTTCATAGCCAGATGTTGTAGGGGCACCTCTTCCTGGCTCTGGTGTTCTGGGATTGGGAGCCTGGTTTTGGGTTTAGGACCCACACTTCTCAGAAGGAGACCCTCACAGCTGAGATATCCCTTGGTACCCCAGCCGCCACCTTGGAGAGCAGGGCCAGACCTTTTTGGGGTCTCTGCCCTTCCTACCATTCTCAATGCATTTTCTTCTGTAAGTCCTTGTTTATAAGCCTTCTTTTTAGCTAGTCTTCAGTTGGTTTTTCAGGATGATTGTTCTATACTTTAGTTGTAATTCCAGTTTGGCCCTTGGAAGGAGGTAACTAACTGTAGCTCCCATCTAGTCTGCTGCCAGTTTGGATCTATATTTAATAGAAAAAAAATTATCTTAGCTCTGAAGAAAAGCAGAAAAAAGGTAGTTTCTACACTTAACTCTGTCCTTCCACATTTATCAGAATTCTGTTTTTAATTTAAAAGGCTTAACACATTGTGAACTTGAATGTGCCCCTGGTAGCCATAAGTATCTCAGCAGGAGGAGCAGATATGAACTCCACTAAGCATTCTTTGAGGGTGGGAAAGAGAGTCCTCTCTCTGAAAGGAAACTTTTAAAGTGTAGCAAGAAAGAGCAAGGTTGTGCAAGGAAGAGCCTCTGGTAGACAAGGACCTGCTTTATTCCAGGCCAGCCCTGACCGCATCGTGCCACTCTGTGTGCAGGCATTTGGCTTTATTGAGTTTGTGAACATACTGGAGATGGCTTGCTTGCTTGCTTTCCTATGGTGGCTAAAGGAGAAAACTGTAATTGCTCTTCTGTTTAACCACAGTATATAAATAACCGAAATCATAAAAAGGGAAGTCTTCAAAAAGGTGCTTTGGTTAAAAACCCCAGCTCCTAAGGTTAGTTGTTAGTTGATATTAAGTTTCTTAGAGATATAAGGGCTTCACAGAAATTAAAAAATTCCTTTTTTAAAACCAGAAGGCCCTTTGCATACACACTAGGACAGGGACTTTAGACATAGATCTTCATTATCATAATGAACGCAATAAAGCCTTCATTAGTGAACAGAAGACAGGCCTGGACTTGATGGGTTGCAGGAGTTGTAAGTTTGGCTACAGAAGTACATCATTGAATAGAATTTGTAAAAGATATGGCTGTAGAGGAGGAGAGCGGATCAGACAGTGAAGGGCCTCACGTGTCAGACTGAGGGATTTGTTTTGAAACAAACATGAAAAGCTGGGGAGCAACAGGAAAAGTCTGTAAAGATTAATTTAAAATTATTTCATGGGTTCCATGAAACACTAATCCCAAGAAATGCTTCTTGAAAAAAGACTTCCATGGACAAATACTTTTTGGACACCTAGTCTACTCTAGTCCTGCCATCTCCTGGACATTCATAAGAACATTTCTTTTCTTTCTTTCTGTTTTTTTTTTTTTTAGTTACTCCACTATTTTAATAGAATTGGGACAGAGTCTATTTGAAAAATGGGGTATAAACAGGCTCAGTTTCTTTTTGAGCAGGATATTTTAATATAAAATCTGTTTTTTTTCCCCGAGACTTTGGGACATAATGTACTTGCCATGAGCACAAATCCAAGAAATTATAATAAGATTTGCCTTAATCCACACTTAATTCCCATATATGATTACTTTTTTCTACAAATTTTACATTATGTATATTTATATTTATTTAATCTTTGTTGTGTTTTTTCTTACCATTTTGTCCCCTTATACCCACCTCCCAGCAATCACCACACTGTTGTCCATGTCCATGAGTCCTTTTTCCTTTTAGCTCAATCCCTCTACTCCCTACCGACCCCTCACCAGCTGTCATCCTGCTCTCCATCTATGAATATTTAGTCTCAGAGAAGTCTTAAGAAACTGACTTCACTCTGCTTCACTCAGGGAGAGAGGAAAATGGAGAACCTGATTAGATGTTTTCAGGCAACCCCGCAACAAAAGAATTGCCCCTCTTCAATAATGCAGGCAATTTGCAGGTAGCTTCTTTATTTGTACCAGAAAATTGTCCAATCAATTTAGTATCAGGCAAATATGGCTTGCATGTTCAAACTCCATCAGCAAGTGACCTCACAATAGTTTTATTGATGACAATATCACTAAACTCAATGCTCATTGTTTCTAATGAAGTGTGGTATTTGTCGGGATTCTCCTCTGCAAATATTCCTGGATGCTCACAGATAGAGTCTCCATGCCCTGTAGGCTAGACCAGTTTGTGGTTTTAATTAAGTTCTAGTCTGGAGAACAAAAGGGGGAGAGGGACAGTTCCATCCCATGCTCGGCCTGCGCCCAGCTCACGTGGTCCTGCCCCACAGGTTGCTGCTGCTCCCTGCTGTCCTCTCAGTGCCGTTCCTCATTCATGGAGACCTTCCAGATGGCTATCGCAATTGTCTCTGTCTGCCAGCAGGAAAAGTCACTTCAGAGGGGCGCTCCTAGGAGAGCTGCAGGGCCCCCTGGCACAGTTTTCCCTTTTGTGCCTCACTTCTCTTGTCCTCAGACATGAAACACACTGACACCCCCCACGTGAGCAGTGGGGGAAGGCTGGGTCTGGGGCAGCACCTTCTGTGTCAGGAGTTCTCCAGAGAAATAGCCAACAGGATGTGTATAATAAAATAGGCCCTGGAAAGAGTTGATGCTGCAGTCTCAAGTCTGAAGACAGCGTGGAGGCAGAATTTCTTCTTTCCTGGGACACCTCAGGCTTTACTCTTAAGGCCTTCATCTGATTGACGAGGCCTACCCACATATGGAAGGCAATTTGTTTTATTCAAAGTCCTTAAAATAATTATTTATTTTAAGGACTAAATAATTTAGTTCTTATAATAATTTATTATTAAATTATT
The DNA here is from genome assembly GCA_004027735.1 of Carollia perspicillata. NCBI lineage: Eukaryota > Metazoa > Chordata > Mammalia > Chiroptera > Phyllostomidae > Carollia > Carollia perspicillata. Next base: position 12,344 of record PVKM010017470.1, read on the forward strand.
AAACTAAATAATATATATATATTATTTAGTTTAAACTAAATAATATATATATTAAACCAAATAATTTATTTATTTATTTATTTTATTTTATTTTATTTATTTATTTAATTTATTTTATAAATTATTTATTCAAATAATCTTAAAAAATTTAAAATTCAGTAAACATATTCGCGGTGAGGATTAAATATTAATCTTATCTAACAGATATTTTCATAGTGACATCTACACTGGTACACAAAAAAAACTGGGTACAGTGTCAGTATAAGCAAGTTGACCCAAAATTAACCATCATACCCAGGTGTGCTGTGGAGGTGGGCCCACTCTGCCAGGCTTCTGAGTCACTTGCAGTGACATTCCTCTGAGGCTGCTCACCTCTGTCTGCAATCTGATGTCTGCAGGGTCAGGCCCTGGCTAAATATTTAACTCAGGTACAGCCAAGGTAGTGTGTAAAGTGGAGAGCCCTTCTCTCTCTCTTTTTTTGAATTCTATTTTTAAAATATTTTATTTATTTATTTTTAGACAGAGGGGAAGAGAGGGAGAAAGGGAGAGAAACGTCAATGTGTGGTCACCCCTCGCACATCCTTACTCAGGTACTCGGCCACAACCCAGGCAAGTGCCCTGACCGGGAGTAGAGCCTGCCACTTTTCTGTTCACAGGCCAGCACTCAATCCACTGAGCCACTCCAGTCAGGGCAGGAGCCCTTCTCTTAAACCCATTGAACCAGCTTTAGTTTGCAACAAAAAGTGATTTTTAAACTTCAAGAGAATGAGGCCTGGATGAGTGTGGGTGGACTGTGAGGCTCGGACTTGCAGAAATGCCAACAGTTGAGGACAGTGCTGGACACCTGGCAGGTGCTTAAAATTAGCCATCTGACCTGAACTGAAACCCAAGAGGAAGCACCCTGAGATTAAGTCTAAATTTCCTACCAAAGTTTAAGTACGTTCTAGGCTGGTGAGAAGAATCCTGCTGCCACCCCCAGGCAGCCTTAGCACAAGCCCCAAACTGAGACTTAACTGAGGAGGAAGCAATACTGCGGGTGAGAGGCACCTGTCAAACTGGCCTTCTAACTTGCAAGTAAGGAACGTGCTGGGGAAGAAGGGACAGGATGTGCAGCATGGCTTTCTGTGGAAGTTCAGGGACAACATTGTCCCCAGGCTAGAAAATGATGTTTCAGTCACTTTATTCCAGCGCATTTCAGGTTCTGTTCAACTGGCCAGCACATGTCTGTGGTAACTCTTGGGAAATAAAAGCTTTGCAACTAGCATTTCCTGTGAGGCTGCGAGAAGGGAAGCCAGGAGATGCGAAGACCATTTGTTTCTGCTGCCTCAGAGATGAAAGGCATCTACTGAGGTCCCCTGTCCCTGTCTGTCCCAACCCCAAACCTGCACAGGCCAGCGCAGGGGATGAGAACCTCCAGTAGGGAAGGGAGTAATATGATTGCAGCACAAAAAATTACACCCTGGAAACCAAAATATGGCGTTTGGTGGTGCTCACATGGTTACAGGATGATGTATCTTGGCAAATAACTCTCGCTTCCTGCCTGACAATATGGAGGGTGTGTGTGCCAGTGTATGTATGAGTGTATACCATGGGTAGGTTTCTAAAGCTTTTAAAAGGTGCCTTCTGGATCAGCAAAGAATACTGTTTCCCAACATATGTGTGCATGCTCCGTACTAAAAACTACAGTGCAACTCCTGGTTGAGATAGATGATTAGCTGATACATAGATGATGATGGATAGATAGATAGATAGATAGATAGATAGATAGATAGATAGATAGATAGATAGATAGATTGATTGATTTGAGGGACTTTAGATATATCAGGGTCACCATCATTTACAATAAGGAAGTTGGTGGTTTGGGGCCTTTTAGATAAGCACCAATGTAAGTGTCGAAAAATGTGAATTCTGAATTATTTTCTCCCTGACTACCTGTGTGTCTTCTCTCAGGGCCTTAGTTTTCTATTCATGAATTTATTTGGAATGTCCTAAAGAGGTTTAACAAACCATATGTATTTCTATATGAATGAATCAGTTTTATTACAAAAAAACTTATGAAATCAGAAAAGAGCCCTTCACAACTGAACTCATTTAACACATGTGTGCCATCTGCTCCGCTGTGGCCCTCGCTCTGCCTGGGTCTCGGGGGTGAGGCCTTCACAGGTTACCTTTCAGGTGCTGAGAGGGGCTCAGAGGCAGACAGGTTTCAGAGGGAACATGGTCCTGATGACACCCTGATTTTGGACTTCTGGCCTCCAGAATTGTTTAGAGAATAAATTTCTATTGTTGGAAGCCACCCAGTATGAGTTTGTGACACTTTGCAAGATGGCCACCCAAGGACACTGAGACCCCTGTGAGGGCACATGGTTCGTTGGTGACATATACAGTATCTGGAAGCAGAACGCCCATGTCCAAGTGTCTCTAGCCCAGCTGCACTGCAGCTCTCTACCAGTGAGCCAATGACTCAGCCTCTCTGCACCTAAATATTCTCTTTTGTAGCAGGCACTAGTGGTAACGTGTTAGGTAGCTCCTAGTAGTCTTTGAAGCATGCACATATATTGCATGAATAGCACTTAGCTTAGAGTTCGGCACACGGGAGCCAGTGGAATAGTCTCTGTCCCACACTCTGCACACCCTTTGACATTTTGACCTTCCCCTCTGGCCTTCTCTGCATTACAAACATAGTCAGAAGTGGTGGCCAGAACAACCCTGCATTCTGTGGGCAAAAGCATATCATGGTTTAATTTAAGAGCAGGATAATAAGTTCTTTCTCCTTTCAGTACAAAAGGCCATGCAAATGCTTTGCTTATCACTGTTCAGGATAAGTTCAGCCACTCAGCACCTGTGCTATTAGATGGGGTTGCGAGCAAGCGCTCCTGGGTAAGATCCAGCTGGGATCGCGTCTCAGCAAAGAATAATCACCTGCTGTGTACATTTGAGTGTTATTTTTTAATTTGTAAAAATGGAGTTTTATTTGCTTTCCAAGTTTCCTACAAGGGGTAAGTGATGTCAGGATGCAGAAGATGTGTAACCCTGAGCCCAGCCTACAGCAGGCACTTCTCATGTTTTCTATTTGACACATTAAAGAATAATACTTGATCCTTTTGACACTTTTTAAACCCTCACCTGAGGATATGTTTATTGATGTTAGAGAGGGGGTGGGGAGAGAGAGTGAGAAACACTGATGTGAAGGAAAACGTCGATTGGTTGCCTCTATCCATGCCCAACTGGGGATGGAACCCGAAACCTAGGCATGTGCCCTGACTGGGTGTTAAACCTACAGCCTTTTTGTGTATGGGACAATGCTCCAACCAACTGGACGACCCAGCCAGGATGGTTTTAGAAGGTATTTTTAAAATGTATAGTACTATTCATAGTTTTTGATGTTCTATTTCTTAGATAAGTCCCTTTAACATTTCATACAATAAGGGCTTGGTGATGATGAACTCCTTTAACTTGACCTTATCTGGGAAGTACTTTATCTGCCCTTCCATTCTAAATGAAAGCTTTGCTGGGTAGAATAATCTTGGATGTAGGTCCTTGCCTTTCATTACTTCAAATACTTCTTTCCAACCCCTTCTTGTCTGTAAGTTTTCTTTTGAGAAATCAGCTGATAGGCTTATGGGAACTCGTTTGTAGGTAACTCTCCCTTTCCTTTTCTCTTGCTGCTTTTGAGATTCTCTCCTTATCTTCAATCTTGGGTAACTTAATTATGATGTGTCTTGGTATATAAAAGGACAACAAACTCACAACTGTCAACAACTGAACTTATATGTGCAACCCATGAACATGAACTAAGGGGGGAATGCTGGAGGGTGGGGGTGTTCAGGGAAGAGTGGGAAAAAGGGAAGAAAAAAATTGGGACAACTGTAATAGCATAATTGATAAAATATATTTTAAAATGTATACTAAGCATCCTTCCATATCTAGCATATATATATATGTACAGTTATGTATATATATTTATGTGAGTAGGCATTGTCTACACATATTTTTAATCAACAACTTTACTCATTCTAGAGTTACTTCATTTAATAAAATATAGTTCATATAAACAGCCTGGTATAGTAAAAATTATTATTTTTTGCTATTATAAAAATATTAATGGAGAGTACTCCTCTTATTTATTTATTTATTTATTTATGACAATTGCTTAGAACGTCTAAAACAAAAATGTGTAAGGCTCAAAAAGATGCTTCCATCCTGGCTTCAGGTGCTGCTTTGGGCCAGACCAGACCTGGGCAGGGCCTCTGGCTGGACCAGGTTGTAGTCTGGAGCAGGCCTTTCCTCTGACTCTGGAGCTCTGGGGGTAGCTATGCAGCAGGAGAAATTCAGATTCACACACATACCTGACTTTCCTGTTTTTCCAGAGACAGGAAAGGTGCCACTGCCTTCAAAGGAAACTCTGGCCCATGAACCCCACCCCACCCCAATCCTCTTGTCAGACTACAGCCCCTCACACTCCAGTGTTGCCTCAGTGGGCTCTAGATGCTCGAGCTGGATCCCAACAAGGCGGGCATGGCCCACATGGTGTGAGTCAGGGAAGCTGACCTGCCCCTAGGCCTGCTTCAGCTCCAACCAAGGGAAACGTAAAGCCTGGCCAAAACCCTTCACTTCGTCTGGCCAGGCTCACAGCATAGAAGCAAAGGCTCTGGGTGAAGGCAGGTGGGCAGCAGAGTTGGAGTCCTGATCTTTCCTTCCACGCTGTCCTCCCTCAGCTTCTTTGTTAGGGACCAGGCCTCTGGGCCTGCCCCGGCCCATCCAGGGGATTGTGTAGAGGGGCAGGCAGAGCCAGATGGGTCTCTGGTGGGTTTGAGACCCTGAGGAACAACTCACCCAGCCTTCCCTTTGATTCTACAAACCCCATCCACAGTCCTCTTTGAGTCCTGTCCTCCTGGAATAGAAGCCCCCAGAGCTCAGGCCTCCCTGGGGAATCAGCAGATGTGTAAGATCACAGTTCTGCCAGGCCTTCCCAACCCTCAGTCACTACTCTGTTGACACAGGAGACCCTACTTGTGGACCCAAGGACCACTCACTTCTCTAGTTGGTCCTGAGGTATGTCACCCTAGAGTTATGCTTCCAGATGTAGAGAAGACATTGATGGCATTAGATCTGATGGATCGTACTGAGTAGAACTGAGGCCTGGAGCTTGTGTCTGCTTCATTCGCTGAGTTATGCTGAATGTCTCCAAAAGTGCCTGCTGGTAGTACGTGCTTGATATACATTGTTGAATTAATGAACTCCCATCAGAACCATCCCAGATATCTATGTGGGCCTATCACCCCCTGCTATCCCTAGAGCTTTCTAATGTGCTAACACCAAAGACAAGGATCAGCTAAATGGATTCCCAAACTCTTTGACAGATTGTTTTTCATGTGCTTTTCCAAATTCAGAGAGCCATAGGCCAGGGAAAAAAACAAATGCCACAGGCCACTTATGGGTGAAGCAGGGACAGAGAGAAATAATTGCCATAAACAACCACAGCACGTCCAGCAGCCCTTTCTGCAGACAGGGAGCAGGTAAGACCTGCCATGGCTTGTCCCCACAGTAGTCTCTGCAAGGATCTTATGAGGTTTATCCTCTACCACCCACTTTTCAGAGGAGCGAACTGAGGCTCAGAGAGATGTGGTGACATTTTGAAGATACACAGCTGGCAGTGGGCCGAGTCACCAATGTGACAAAGCAGGGCCAGTGGTGGGGAGGCATGGGGTCACGGAGCAGTGTGCGCTCACCTAGTAAACAGCGGGTCCAGGAACTGCTGGGCTGTGGAGAAGGCAGGGTAGGTGGACATAAAGGTGGAGATGTGGGAGGCGTTTCCACCTGGGACAGCTAGTACTGTGGATGCTGCCACCTTCGCCAGTGCACCTCCCTGGAGGGCCCGCATCCTGCATGCCTCATGTGGGTTAAATGTTAACTCAGCTGCACACTGGGTGGGACAGAGGGATCTAGTCAGCAGCATCGCCATGAATCGCCAGGAAGATCGAGGGCCAGAGCTCACCCAGGAACTCCCCGTCCCTCAGGGACTCGTGCAGGAGGAGGGACAGGAGTGCCCACGCTGAACAAGGTTCTAGGTTTCAGTACCATTTAAGTTTGGTGGGTTAATGGGGCATGTTTATACAGTTGTTACCTTTTAGACATGTTCTTTTTTTTTAAGCTCAGGAACAACAGATTTCCCCAGATTAACAGTTTGTATGAAGAGTATTGTTTCCATGAGACCTTAAGAAACATTCTCATTATAGAGATGAAAACACAGAAGCTTAGGGATATTGAATGGCTGCTCAGGGTTATGCAGGTCAGAACTGAGAACTGTCCAGAGCTAGGACTGCACGGCATTCCCTCTCAGCTACCTGACACTTATCTTCTCCTGACATGGATGGGAAGGGTCTGGGGAACCTTCTCCCTCTCCAGTTTGGGGACAATGTATAAAATAGACATGGCCTGTGGAAACAATTGACTTCCAAAAGGACACTTAAGTTTCTTCCTTTGACATTAAAGGGCACTTTGAGACCCTCTTATGGAGATCCCAGATCCTGCAAAGGGGCAAATGCCTAGAGACTCAGACTGGAGAAAGCTGATCACCAGGCAGGAATCTTAGTGGATGACTTGGGAAGGAGCAAGTACAGGTGGTTGGTGACAAGTTAACAGGGAAGTCAAGGTATCCATGAGGCAACTGCAAATCAAGGAACACTGGGATTGTCTTGGGCAACTTGACATTGGATTGGTAAAAATTTAAACGAGTGAGAAATTCCTGGCTGGGCTGAGTGCAAGGCAGCGGCAGTCATCAGAAATTGCTGTTGGCAAGGTCACTGCTACAGCCTTTTCGATCTGGAATCTGGCTGCAGCTGTTCAAATTTTATGTGTGCATGTCCTTCCATGAGCAGTGGGCACTTATCTCCATCAGGAGATGGTATATTTATTGTGGTCTGAATTGTGGCAACCAAATGCCATGACTTTGGAACCTCTAGAACTTCAGAACTTGCTTGTATTTCAGTTTTAGTTTTTAAGCAACTAGTTAAGCTTAAGGGAATTCAGTGGTGTGGGTCGGAACTCAATACGACCAGTGTGCTTAGAAGAGGAGGGGAGGACATGTGGAAGCACAGAGGGGAGTCTGTGAGACACACAGAGTTCTAGCAGATGACCCCACAGGCTGAGGAGAGACCCCTCTGGAGGAAGCAGCACCCTCACCACCCTACCACCACCCTCACCTCTCACTTCTAGCTTCAGAAATTGTGAGAAAATAAGTGTCTGCTGTTTACACCACCCGCTGTGGTCCTATGTTATGGCAGCCTGGACAAACCAATTCAGTCCACTCGGACACACTTAAGTGATCTCGGCAGCACTGTCCAGGTGGCACCTGAATTGAATGACACCAATTTCTACCAGCACTGAGAAGCTGCATTGCTGTGGCAAGCAACCTCCGATATCGGAGGAGGTCTGTAAGGTGAGTGGAACTGACTCCTTTACAGGATACCTGGGGCAGGTAGTTAAAACAACAAAGACGGCAAAATGCAAATGTGTTCGTAGTCTACGGTGAAATTAAACAACATATTTTCCTCTAGTATTCCTACAAATATGCAAGAAGTGTCTTTTTACGCTCCCCTATAGCTGGTGGCAGAAATGGATATCCAGATTCCTTTGTGCATGGGACTGTGGACACTCTAGGGAAAGTCCTGGGAGGGTCCTGGCAGAGTCCCCAGATTTAAATCTGAATTCTTGCCCCTTTCTGGTCATCTTAGGGTCCTGGGTGTGGAGATCCCTCTAGCTCTCACCTCAGTGCAGCACCTGACAGTGTCGTTAGCCTGGTGCACCTGCACCTTGACCTGGTAGATGGTGTAGTAGGACCCACGGACCAGCTCCTTGACCCTGTCCTCATTGGAGCTCTGCAAAGACATCTGGGTACTGAGCCAGTATGCATCAGGAACCCTCCACTCAATCTATGGTCCTGTGTATGGCAGACTGAGCAAACTGGTACACAGGCTATTAAGATACAGTGAGGATGTTCGTGGCAACGCCACTGAAATGACAGCAGACATGAATCATGTCAATATCCAACAACAGTTGAAGGCTGAATCACTGAGAAAACTGACCTTTTTTATGGGATATTATGGAGATGAATAAGTCCACAGCTCCTGACCTGACCAGCCTATGATGGTTTGTTGTGCTGTAAGATGACAAGTTGCAGAGAAATTTGTTGAATACTTCAATCTCTATCCATTTTATTTTTATTTTTTGTACAAATCACCCTGCTCTGCAGGACACCTGGAGCAGGCAGTTAAATAATCAAAACTAGCCAAAGGCAAAGATGGCAAGAATTTTTTCTCTACAATTTTAACAAATGTGTGAAGATGGTATTTCTGCCCTACGAGAAACTTGGTCGAGAGGATTGGAGGTACAGATTTCTCTGGGAGTGGAGCTGTGAAAACTTTGAGGCCCCAGATTTGCATGGGTTCTGGTCTCACCCCAGTCATCTCAGAGTCCTGGATATGGTCCAGCTCTCACTTCAGACCGGCACTGGATGGTGTTCCTGGCTGGATGCACTTGTCCCTTCTACTGGGTGATGGCATAAGTGAATCCATCAGCCAACTCCTCTATGATGTTCTCGTTGGGGTCCTAAAAAGACAGAGTCAGGTTCTGGGCGAGGAAGCATCAGGGGCCTCTTGGCCATTGCCATTGATACAGAGAGGCTTCTACAAAGACCTCTAGCAGGGGAGGAATGAGATGACACCTTAAGAACTTCTAATTAGCAAGTGGGTAGAGGAACTTGGTCCCCAGCATTCGCCTTCCCATCCTGTCAGCCAGGCCTGGGGTCTGAACACGATGGACCCGCCAGGCTTCCAACCCCTAACAACCTGCTCCTGCCCAGGATGAGCACCCCTCATTCCACACTTTCTGTCTCCACCCCCAACACATACACACACACAGAGAATGAGAGGTAAAGGGTGTGGGGCTGCCCAAGTGGCATCCCAGTTGGCTTGGATGGGTCTTCCTTGGGCTGCCCTTGGTTACCTGAGGGTGCTCATGTCAGAGGCCCATAGGTGTCAGCGGTGCTGCTTACACCAGTTCTACTGTGACAGAAACATCTCTCACTCTGGGCTCGGAAAATCAGGAAACAACAAAGAAACACTACTCTCCTGACCATCTCCAGTCAAGTGAACTGGAAAGGAGACTGTCTTTGGAGAGCAGGTGCCAGTTTACCAGACTTCTAATGTCCGTTGGGGGTCAGTTACCAAATGAGGTCATCTCTTCGAGGTTCCATGACCTGGACCTTTTCTTCCAATCAGATCCACCCAAAGCCTTCCCTGGACTATTCACCATTCAATCTCGTCACCCCTGTCATCTCCATACCCATACACCGATACCTAACATAGCCTTCCCTACACTCACCGGGAATGTACCAGGTTCCCAGCTTGGAAGAAAGAGCTGAGTTCAGGCCTCCTTTTTCTCACAAGTTTTGTGTTTTGGAAAAACCTTTGTGCTTCTCAGGGATTCTCCAGTTCCCTTCCCAATGAAGATGATCCTAGACAACGTTTCTGAAGGACTTCCTCAGGTGTGGATGAGATAATACCTCTAACACCTGTGGGCTGGTGTCCCGTGAATCTGATGTACAAACATGGAGGTGGAAGAGTTACAAGAATGAGTGAGACGTAGCATGAAGATAGAGTGGGACATAGGCCTGGCTGGGGTCCAGTGTGTGATCTTCGGGAAGTCTCTGCCTATCTTGACCTCATTTTCAGGTATGCAGCTTTAAGGGATTTAAGTGACAGAATATTCAGATATTGTCATCCATTGGCCTCAAAACTTCCAGGAATCTCTTGTTAAACTCAGAATCAGACCAAATGCCTCTTGTCCATCCATGTGGTGGAAGCCTTCAAAGCGGCTTCTACTGATTCCTGCCTCCTGGTAGAAACATCCTTATGTATCCACTGAGTGTTAGTAATTGGCTTCCGAACACCTTAGAATACAGCCAAGGTGATGGGATGTCAGGTCCTATCGCTTCTCTTGTATTCTTGTTTTTGTGTTCCCTTCCTTTCTGCCAACGTCCCTTTCATTTTCTGTCTGTGTGCATGTCTCTGTCTGTCATATCTCGGTAAGATATATAATACACACAGCCATAGCCCCACTCTGTTAATCAGTGGCACCAAACTTTCTATCAGTTGGGCTTGTACTGAGTCTTATTTAAAAGGCAAAGACACAATAGGAGCCTTGTATCAGGATGGCTGTTTGATTTAATTAGTAAATCTCGCTCCATACTACTGAAAAAGAAAAGTAAACAGTGCTTGAACATGTCTTACATGTGTCAATTTTTTTACATGTGTTAATTTTTAAGGAAAGCTTGCAGTGAAGGAAAGGTAGAAGCAAAATGGGAGAAGTGGGTTATAATGAGGAACTCCATGTGGCTGGGAATATGTTCACCCGGAGAAAGGAAGTAAAAGCCAGGCAGTGTCTGTTTATAAAGCATCTACAGCTAATAAATTTTTCAACAGGTGAGTTGATTTGAATTTTAGCATTGGTTTACTATAGAACACTAAAAAAAAGGTTTTGTCTTCAAATTTAACAGAAATGATAACAACGGAGCATAAGGATCCCAGCAGCTGAGTGTACATTTTAACATGTAATGAAGGTGATAGGGAAATAAATTTTTTTTATTTTCTGTATTGTGACTTTTTTACACTATTCTTTGTTGATTTAATGATAATCTTTAAACACTTGACTAACTCTTGATTTGTTATTGTCAATAGCAATTTATAAGACATTAACTTAAGTATTCAAAAATATATTAACACAAGGATTATATTTGACTGCAGAATGTTGAATAAATGACAGTCAGGTTCACAGTAATATTCAGAGAATAAGGGAAAGGACAAAAGCTAATTTGCTGTCATTGCTCTTGCCTATTACACCTAAGTCAATTCCAAAAATAGATAATTAAGGGGACAGAATTAAGCATTTGCCTTGCCTTTTTGGGAAGACATGCAGGTCATCTTCAGTTAGTGAAGGAAAACTCTTATTTAAAGAATACTAGCTAGCAAATATAAAAGGAGTGGTAAAATTAGAAAATCACCATTTTGTACCCTCCAGCATAAAAACTGGTTCAGAAAAGAATTGTAAATGGATATTAATGCTGATCTGTGAAAGGGTGTTAGCATGGTGCCAAGGAGAAGGAACAAATGTGTCTGTACTTTAGAGCTATGTGTTGGTCTCCAATTCAATTACATGGTGGTTTACCATCACTATATAGTGGGAAGACAGAGGAAGACATAATGTCATCTACTTAGTTCTCTTCCCCCAAACATTTGGCCTTAGTATGTAGACCTAACTTCCAGTTGCAGGAAATATGGGGGCTAGAGGCTCAATGTGTAAAATGTCATGAGATGAGGAGTGGGTGGAGGGAGGCCCAGGTGAAACAAGAACAGCCAGATGTTGATAATTATTGAAGCTGGCCGATGGGGATTCATTATGTTACTCTGTTTACTTTGTATATATTTGAAATTTTTCATAATAAAAACAAACTTAAAGGAAAAAACACTAGGAGAAAACAATCAGACAAATCCAAATATGGTATGGTCTACATTCTGATCTCTTTAAAGAGTCAGTCTCAACCCTGGCTGGTGTGACTCAGTGGATTGAGGGCCAGTCTGTGAACCAGAGGGTAGGCTGTTTGATTTTATGGACATAGTGGAGAAAGCCCTGTGGGTGGTTGGGAAGACCCTTGTAAGTCTTAATAAGGGCTGGGATTATATTCGATTGCAGAATGCTGAATATTAAGCCCTTTAAGTCTTTATGTGGGCTGGGTCTTCCAGCTTTTTGAGCGGAGAGGGAGACTGTGCTCTGCAACACAGTGAAACTACACAAGCTCCAAGAATGAGAAGAAGCCCTGAAAGCCAGGAATGATGCTCTGAAAGATCTGTGATGGTAGAACAGCAACACAGATCCCTGTCTGCTGCTGCAGCAGTTGCGTCAGAGTCAGAAGAAGATGACATCAAAGTGGGACCCTGTTCCCAGAAGGCCCGCCCCATAGTGATACAAAAGATGAACACCAGTAGCCCATGGTGCCTGTGCAAATGGTGGAACATACCACTGGTAGACCTTACATGAAGGCTGAGCTGGTTGATCTTGCAAATCAGTTTTACCAGCAACCTGGGGAGCCCTTGGCTGTGTGGCTCTTGTACTTGTGGGACATACGGGTGGATAACATCATGTGTTCTGATGGTGAGATGGAAAAGTTAGCGTCCATCACAACACACCACTCCCTGTACCAGTGGCTGCAGAATAGCCGGAGGCACACTGGGGATCAAGGGCCACAATGTGTGCCATGCAAAGACATGCAGGGAGACACTCAGCTTGCTGTGTGCATGGCTCTCACACCAATGAATAAAGGCATGTGAGACATCCCAACAGCTCCATGAATATTCTTCCATCTGCCTGAATACTATGAATCTGCCAGGCCTTGAACGGTCACAACACAATAGAGTAATCTTAGATGTAGGTCCTTGCCTTTCATGACTTGGAATATTTCTTTCCAACCCCTTCTTGCCTGAAAAGTTTCTTTTGAGGAATTAGTTGATAGTCTTATGGGCACTCCTTTGTAGGTAACTGTCTCCTTTCCTCTTGCTGCTTTTAAGATTCTCTCCTTATCTTTAATCTTGGCTAATGTAATCATGATGTGCCTTGGTGTGTGCTTCCTTGGATCCAACTTTTTTGGGACTCTCTGAGCTTCCTGGACTTCCTGAAAGTATCTTTCCTTTGCCAGATTGGGGAAGTTCTCCTTCATTATGTTTTCAAATACATTTTTCATTTCTTCCTCTTCCTCTTCTCCTTCTGGCACCCCTATGATTCAGAGTTGAAATGTTTAAAGTTGTCCTGGAGGTTCCTAAGCCTCTCATTTTTTTTGAATTCCTATTTCATCATTCTGTTCTGGTTGAATGTTTCTTCCTTCTGTTCCAAACCATTGATATGAGTCCCAGTTCCCTTCCCTTCACTGTTGGTTTCCTGTACATTTTCCTTTATTTCACCTTTCATAGCCTTCACTTTTTCTCTGTTTTGGGACCATACTCAACCATTCCTGTGAGCATCCTGATTACCAGTGTTTTGAACTGTGCATCTGATAGGCTGGCTATCTCTTCATTGCTAAGTTGTATTTTTTCTGGAGCTTTGATCTGTTCTTTCATTTGGGCCATACTTTTTTGTCTCACACACCTGTTATGTAATAAGGGGCAGAGCCTTTGGTATTAGCCAGGGCAGGGCAACCCACATACTGCAGCATTGTAGTGCTGTTGGTCTGGATGAATGTTTCTTCTTTAACTCCATGGTTGTCGGACTTTCATACAGTTCGATTTTCTAGCACTTTGGGTTATTTTTTGTTTTTAAATTTGTTGTTGTCCTTCTTTTGGTTGTGTGAGGAGGCAAAGTATATCTACCTATGCCTCTGTCTTGGCCAAAAGTTTGCTTGTTCATATTTTTTGAAGAAAAGTTATGGGTTCTTAAGCCTGTACTATATAAATTTTAATATTTCATTTTTCCTACTCATAATAACCTAATTTTCTGGGG
>PVKM010017471.1:0-25889 GCA_004027735.1 Carollia perspicillata
CTTTCCAAATGTCCTTATGCCTCATAAACCTGAACACTGTACTTATGCCTTATAAACCTAAATCTACTAAGGGACAGCAAATATCATAATAACGAAACAAATCCCTTGTATGATTATCCACTATAACTAATTTTAGAACTAACAGTCTTTTCTGAACCACTAACATGAAACTATTTCTAGAATAGAAATGATACCCAGTTGAATTATTAAGGTTAGATGAAAGGTGAAAGGTTAATAGGTTTCTTTATTAATTTCTAAAACACCTGCTTCTAAGTAGGCTATTAATTCAACCCATTTATTTATTTTTAAGGCTCTAACTGGCTCTATTAAGTGATGTATAAATCAGGCAGCATCCCACCTAGCACCTAGCAGTGTACTCCCCAACCCACTTACTTTTAAACCCTCTTATAAATCACTGTAAGTCCAGGGTAATAAAGAAATGTGTGCTGCTTTTAAAAAATTTTTTATTTTAAAATGCTTCTAAATGAATGTAAAAGGCAAATGCTTTCTATTCAAATTATATTTTCGGAGGAATAATTCACTGTAATTAAACAGACTTTTAACCTATACTTTCACTACCTTCGCTGGCATCAAAGACTACAATTTGAAATACACTTCCTAAAATCAATTTTGAAATGCCATGCTAATACAAAGTGTCAGTACTAACTCAAAGTACATAATCCCACAGTAGTAAACATTTGACAATTATAGGTTTTAACCTTGATTGTCTTTTTTAAATTGTCATAGATTAATTGTTAAATACAAATTAAGGAACACTAATTAAATAAACTGGGAATTAAGAAGACTGACCTAAAATTTAACACTATAGATCATGTATATACGATCTTTAATGTATATATGAGCCACATTGGGTTCTTATTAAAATGCAGATTCTGGTCCTCTAATCTGAGGTTGGGGCTGAGATCCTGCATTTATAACACATTCTCAGTTAACGGTGATTCTACTGGTCTTCGAACTGTCCCTCTCCCCTGCTGCCCTGCCCCTGTCTCACTGAGGTGTAGCTGACAAAACTGTAAAACACACACTAGTGATTTAATGTGCACACATGGTGTTGAAAGGGTTCCTGCCACTTATTTGATTCAGGCAGAGTCTGCAACCTCCAGCCTGTTTTTATAAAGAAAGCTTTGTTGAAACATGGCCACACCTAATCCAACATGCTACCTGTGGCTACTTTCATACTATGAGAGCAGATTTGAGTAGTTCCAACAGAGACCTATGCCCACATCGCCAAAAATATTTACTTTCTGGTCCTTTACAGAAAATGCTTGTTAAAGATAATACCTAAAACGTACTGTCCAATACAGGAAGTAAAAGTAAAGTAGAAGTATCTACGACTTTCATGGTTTTGTAGGATTACATCTTTTCTTTAGATTTTCCAGTTCTGTCTACTAACGGGCCCCTTTCATTTGGCACAGAAACAAGAAGACTATAGGTCTTTATTTGCTATGCAACTTTCTACTGGCATTTTTGAAAATAAGAAATTACATTTTTTAATGAAAATAAGAAATGCTGATCAAGAGACTAAGAAACTGACCCATAAAAGATAAAAGCCCTAACAACCTTAATGACACAGTCCAGCAGGTGTAGCCCCGACCCAGTGATCCCCACGGGCAGTTTACCCCCCACTTACTCTCGTCAAATCCATGCCCAGCTTGAGCTGGGACAAGAGATGCAGGATAACACTGCGCTGCTCTTCCACAGCTCCCAGGTCATCCTCCTTGTTGTCACAAGTGTCCTCCACCTCATCATCTGCATTTATTTCTTCAGGTTCCTGATGCAAAACAAGTCTATTGTTACAGCCGTTCACGAATAGCCATCAAGAAAAAAGTATACACATCAGATCAAAGGGATTTGTACTGAGCGTAAATGAATCTGAGAATAGGCAAAAATCTTTCTAAAAATGGAACTTGCATCTCCTGGTCATGGAACAGATTTCCTTCAGTGAATCCATTATCACCAACACTGGACTTTTTTCAGGTTTTGCCATTTATATCCCATATAAAATAATATATTTTGTAAAAGTAGGATTTTTCAAAAAAAGTGAAAACTGTCATTTTGGAATCTTAGGCTTTGACCACTGCCCTTGGCATACTACCACTACCTATAATTTAAGTTCAAGATATTTTGAGACTTACATAGTTGTCCTATTTTTAAGCTAAAACTATAAAAGTAAAATTTTAAAGTGACTGTACATGTCCAATTTAATTACTGTAATCTACATGCACCCATTCATTCTTGGAGTTGTCAGAAAGAAACCTGGGCTTGAAGAGAATTCTAGGCACAGGCATGGAAACCCTGTCGTTCCTCATGCCATCTCTCTGCCACGGAAAGTTCTTTGAACAGTCAATCAAACAGCCAGTCAGTCCGTCACATCAGCTCCTTGGAAAACTGAAAATGTTTACTTCAATCTCCATAAGGTCTTAGCTCCAAATAACTCATTAAGAGAAACTTAATTTCATATTTATTTCTATTTAAAAAACAAGTAACAGTTTCAAATCCCAAGATTCTCTAGAACCTTATAAGGTGTCGCTTTCCATGCTCACTTGGGGGCGCTGTCCCATCTCTCTCAGTAATGGAGCCTCTTCTTCCTACCTCTATGCAAGACAGCTTCAGATAAGTATACTGTCTTTGGTAATTACATTAGATTTTAAATTATAAGTACTTTAAAAAGGAAATAATTTTCCTTTTTAAAGGTGTCTCTGCCTTTGATTTTCTCTTCCCATATTCAAATCCTATCAAGGAACAAGCCAGTATGTTCTGTGTAGCTAGGCAAAGAAAACTAATCCCAATCAGGCACTAAATCAAGAACTCACTGTTCTCTCAAAATACAACAAAATATATAAAACACAGTAACAGAGTTAAGGGATAATGCGCTTCTGGCTATTCTGCCTTTTCCTCCTTTTTTCTCTTCCCTTCTACCAAGGAAATCTGTATCTGCTCAAATTCTGATAAATCAATTAATGGTCTAGTTCATTTCCTCACACTATTACTTGTTTAAATCAGAATTACTTCTGTTTTTATGACCTTGAGGAGAAATCCCATAGGCTTTCTTACTTCCCCCTTTCAATAGCTAGTAAGTCTGTCAAGAAGTATTTCCTGTTATCTACTCTAAATCAGTGTACAATACAGTTTAAGTGTACTTGTGAATGGTTATCATCATAAAACAGGGGAAAAAGTTGATCACCCGCCTTCTCTATATATGGGTACCAAATATAATAATTATTCATTTGAGAAGTGTTGGGAAAAAAAATCTATCAGGTCCTGATTAATGTTCTCCAACCCTCTGGATAGGTACCCTGTCATAATCTAGGAAACATAATGCAAACATAACCTTAACATTACTATACAAGACAAACTTTACTTTTGCAATTTCTCCTAATGAAAATAATATTAAACTAAAGAAATAAAACATAATCTGGTAGAAAAACTGTTTAAGAGAATACAATTTTTATTGTATTTATAAAAATAGTCAAATCACTTATTAGAATAGAAAAAGATAAATTCTATTAACAAATACATCAGATTCTAAAATCTGGAGTGAATGAAAAGAATTTGGAAGCTCGCTTTCTTTTTAAAATGCCCCTATTTATAGGTCATCATGCCTTTCTTAAGGAAAAGTGTAACGAAAAAAAGCATTATAAAAATTCAAATAACATGTGCAAATGTATAAAATCCCTACAAATCCAGGATGATTAGCAAATACAGTAGAGGAAGAGCTGTTGAATTTCTAGGAATTCATACAACTTGGAGATTGCATGGCAAAAGGAAACCTCATATTTTGGTCCTTCTTATTTCTGACTTGGGCACAACAGAACCATGGGCTTCATTTTACTTTCAGTGGGATTTATTTCCTCCATCATCTGTTGGCGAAATCTCCCTACTATAATATGTCTCCAGCTTGCATTAACAGTCACGTTTCAAAAAAAGGCATATGGTATGCTTCAATGAAGTCTAATGTTTTGCAATTTAAAAAAATACATGCTCATTATTTTTTCTAATACACTATATGATGTAGTTGGTCTATTTATCATTGCAAAAGATTTGGTAATACAGCAATGCTCTCCTCCCCACCCCTGTACCCCATCTGCAATATGCCTCTACCCTGAACTTCAGCATGCTTTGTATTCTCATTTAGAAGAATAAAGATGGAGTATGTAACCTAGAGTTTGTAATTTTTCTTTTTTTAATCCTTACTTGAGGATATGTTTATTAATTGGAGAGAGAGAGGAAGGGAGAGAGTTGGGGAGGCAGAGAGAAACATTAAGAAAAAAAGAAAAATCGACTGGTTGCCTCCCATACATGCTCCAACCGGGGATTGAACCTGCAACCTTTTGGTGTACAAGACGATGTTCCAACTAAATTAGTCAACTCGCCAGTGCTAGTTCATAATTTTTAATTTGCAAATTACATCTCTAGTCCTAATCTTTCTCCAATGCTTTAGTTCCATGATTTCTAATTGTTTTTTATATACATCTACAACCATTTATCCTCTACTCCCGTAAAATTAAACCATATACATAAACCATACTAAACCTTTTCTCTCAAAAAGCTCTTCCTAATTTTCCTAGCTTTGCAACTGGCACCATAATTTCATCTAGTCATTTAGGCTCAAAAACTTGGAATCATCTCTGACCCAATCCTTTATCACTTGAAGTGCATAGTACCTATTCGTTTGCCTTCATTTGTATTTCTTTAGCTTCTACCCACACTTTAATTCCAAGTCACATAAACCAGTCTTCTAAAACATATCCCATCCGTCCCCATGCTCATGACCTTATTACCCACCACATTAAGACTAAATTCTTCTATATGATCTCTGGGTTCCTCAGGGGCACGGTTTACACTGTACTCTATGGAGCAGCACTCCAGGGATTGTCCTTCTACACAGAATGAAACATGATCATTGGATTTGTGAAATCCAACAACCCTGCGATCATTTTCCATAAACCGGGTGCTCTGCTTAATTTATTTTATCTTCATAACCATCTCATAGGTATTAGCATCCCTGCTTTACAGATGAGGAAACGGAACCTAAAAGTGGTTAACGAATTGGCCCACACGTTAGTAAACGACAAGACCTGGATTCAAAACCATCAGGCGAGGCTTCTCCACAGTGACTACGGATGCCACAGCGTCCCTGCCTGTTTGCTTCCCCCATCGTGAGAGAGTCCTTCACTCCGCCTCTTCTCTTCGAACCTTGTCTCTTTGCAAAGCCCAATTCCCAGTCCAATTTCTCTCCAAAGCACTCTTTATGCACTACTTAGTGCATCTCTTTCTCTGAATGCCCACATTCCAACGGTCTAAACAACATTAGTTAAGAAGAAAAAGAGATACTGCTTCATATTACCACCTCATTTTTTCAGTGTGTATGTGTTGTGATTCTAAGTCTCTTAAGTGAAAGAACTGTCTTCTATTTTTGTGTTCTCTGATTTTTAACCTTGGACTTATACACTAGATAGCTTAAAAAATATTTACTGATTGACTCTACAAATGGTCTGGTCAAAAAGCTATAGAAAAATAAAGCATTGGATACTTTTTTCTTCTCCCCTGTCCATTCTGCCACCCTTGTCTACCTCATTAAGTCAGTCAAGGCCTTTGCCAGTCGTAGAAGTCCCTGCATCATACATTTCTAAAAGGGCTCAGGGCATGGGCAACAGTGTGGTGTTTGGGAAGGGAGGGGGATGTAAGAAGGATAAGTAGTAATGGAAAGAAAAATAAAAAATTAAAAATAAATGAAAAGTAATTTGCTAATATAAAAATAACCATAAATTGTGGATACTCTCGATTCAGTAATATAACCTCAAGATATAATCCAAATAAAGGGGAGAGAAAAACTAGTAGACAAGTTAATACACTGCTACCATAATAACCAAAAATAAACAACCTAGATATTCAGTAGCCTATTTCAACCTTTAAAACTTTAATTAATTAACAGGCCAAAATAATACAGAAAAGTACTTATGAGAAATGTGAAGTAAAAAGTGCTTAAAGCAAAACTATCTCTGTAAGTATGATAAGCATAAAAATAACAAATGTAAACTCAAAAGGCAAAACAAAAATGATTTGTTACAATGTTAGAACTATAAATAGAATAAAACACTCTTTAGCTTCTGAGAAATGTAGAGTAACTATTAGTTACTATACAGTTATTAGTTATTATATATAATAACCAATATAATAGTTTTATATAGCTGTATCATAACTATTAGTTAATAGTTATAAAGTATATAGTATACTATATATATACTAATATAATATACTATACTATAGGGTTATAAATATACTAAACCCTAGGACTGTGCTATTTTACGTAGAATACCACTTTTAAAATTTAGTTTGCTAAAGTGCTTACAATAAAAAAGACTTAATAGTAAACTTTTAACCCTGTAAACATAATACTAAGCATCTGGTAAATAATGTGAAATTGAGAATTTTAAGAGATAAATATGCAAATAATCTTAAATTAGGTAAGCTATTTTCTAGGAAAAGAAAAGCATGCAACTTCCATTTTTAAATATAGTTTTTATCAAGAAAAAGTAAACCCAAACTAAAAAGGGTACATAATTTAACCTGGAAAACACAGTATGTACAAGTTTTATGAAACAGACTTGTTCCAAAGTCAATGCAGTTAGAGTCTGCACGAATGCTGCTCTGGTGTCGGGCTGACGTGCACGCCCTGACAATGGATACAGAACTGACCCTCTTCGGTGACTCCCAATTTTTACACCAAAACCGTATTTTCACATTACCTTACCCTTGCTAATAGTCCAGATTCCGCAACACACTGCTCTTCTGGGACTGCCACTGGCTTACTCTGCTCGGTTGCAAAGGGCTGGTCAGCTCCATTTTTATAGTGGTTTGATAAAGGTATCTTTGGTTCTAACCACTCAATTGTCGTTCCTGATGAAGTAAGAGAAAACTTTCGCTGAAACTTGCTCATAATCTGGAAAGTTCAGCAGATGTGGACTTTATTAAACAATTTTGTTTTGAGCCTACAGGACTAAAAGCAATTCAATCTGTTAGGAGATTGCAAGTCAGCCATGTGTATCTCATTAGCATGCGCACCATGATTGGGTGTTTTACAAAAGAGCAACTTGCAACTTGAAATCAGATACCACCCTTTAAAAGAATCAACCCTGAATAGGACTGAACTCACTTCCTGGGCAAATCTGTGGGTCATAACGCATATTCCCACCCTAACAGTTGATTTGCCAGCCTTTCTGTAGGAAGCCTGCCCCTCTAGTGATCACAAAGTATGCAACTGGGCTCTGGGGCGTCGCAATCACAGGAGGAGCCTGGGACAGTAAAATAGTAAAATCTGCTTCAATTTGGGTTGAATCTTATTCTCAATAGCAATTCTCTAACCAAGCAATAAGAATTGTAAATATGTGTCCATTCTTTCAATCATATATATAAAAAAGCTCCATACTCTTTTAAAATGTAAGGCACTTCTACTGAATAAATAATAGCTGACCCAGTGAAAGGCAGTGGTCACATTTACAGACCTGTCATCTTCTCAATTAATGACTCAAATGTCTCTTATTACCCTCAACTAGTTTAACAAAGTGGATTCTATGCCTAATCAATAATGGAAAATGTTCCGTTTGATTTCAGAGGCCTATCAACGTTTCACAGAAGCTTGGTTGCTCAGTCTACCAAGTAGAACTTTTAAACAGCATAGAAAACCCCAGACTTCAGTAGAGAAATAAATTACAAAGTTGTGAGGTTACCAGAGCATCCTACTTTACCATTCTGTTCACTTTTACTTGGCACTGGGGCAATGCCCTGGGTATATTCATGGGGCCTCTTTCAAAATTCCAAGGAAATTATAACACTTTGCTCCCTCTTTAAAATGTTAATTTTTAATACCACTAGCTAGATTTCTTTATTTCTAAAAATAAAATGCACACAAACACTAAATTTAAGAGATCATGCAACTGATTACAAATCCTGACAAGTCCTGGCTGGTGTGGCTCAGTGAACTGAGCACCAGCCTGCGAACCAAAGGGTCGCTGGTTCAATTCCCAGTTGGGTTACATGCCTGGGTGGCAGGCCAGGTCCTCAGTGGAGGGCATGCAAGCAACAACCACACATTGATGTTTCTCTACCTCTTTATCCTTCCCTTTCTCTAAAACTAAATAAATAAAATCTTTAAAAATATATAAAAATAAGACTATTAATTTAAAAAAATAAAAAATAAGACAATTTTAACTATACAAGTGAACTTTCTAAGAATTTAAAAAACTATATAAATTTAATTAAGTCTCTGTTGAGCATCTAGCATTATGCTATTTGATGTATTTTTTAAAAACTAAGTAGCATAAACTGGAAACAAATTGTTTCATTTAACTGACAAAACTATTAATAAACTAGAATTAACCCAAATTTCATAACTGAGGGTAACTCATCCAATGTTCCACACAGGGGAATAGTGAAGGAAACCAAAGTGCATCTACCCCCTCAAAAGAACACAGTGCAGTTAATAAAACTTATGTTGACCAAAAGCATGTAGCACATTAAAAATGTGCAATACAACATATATTTTCTAATAACCATGGGTGAAACAAACAAAAACTGAGAAAGCAGAAAAAATACTGGTGAGTATACTAATATAGTAACAGTGGAAGTCTCTGGTTGATAAAATAATGTATAATTTTTGTTTCTCCTTTCAATTGTATGGCAGTTGATAATTCTCTTTTTTACCCTCACCCAAAGATAAGCTTATTGATTTTAGAGAGAGGAGTAAATAGAAAAGGGAGAGAAACATCAACTGGTTGCCTTTTGTATGCTTCCCAACTGAATCTGCAGCCTAGGTACATGCCCCGATCGGAAATCGAACACATGACCTTTCAGTTTATGGGACAAAGTTCCAAGCAACTGAGTCATACCAGCCAGGGCTGTAAGTTTCTATTTGTATGTTGCTCTATAATATATGAAACTTTATACTGGACTTCTTAGAATTCCACCAAGGCAGCAGTTCATGTTCACAGCGCACAATTTGGGTTTTTCCGCTCCCTTTGGAATGCTCTCCGCCACCCCTCCTGCCCCTAAGCTAAATGTTTTTTGTAGCTTTTCTGTGCTTTCCCCAGAACTTTCCTCAATCAGAAGTAACAGTCCATTTATATATTCTCCCATAGTACTTTGTTCCCATTTAAGTGCCACTTTATATATTATTGTTAAGTACTTACATGTTGTCCCCAAGTAGACTATGAGTTCCTAAGAGGAATATACATAGTTTATTGGCCTCTGTAATACTGCCCTGACATATACCTACAACTGACATTGAAAATAGTTTCTTTTGCTTGAAATATTGAATTTAGGCACATATGAGGATGGGATCCATACTACCTATATCCGTATCAAGGTCTGACTATGGTAAACTTTTTCCTGAGCAGAGATTCATTAGCTTTCTAAAATATCTATCTGCTTATGTGGCTCAGTGGATTGAGTGCCAGCCTGTGAACCGAAAGGTCACCGGTTCAATTCTGGGTTGCACATGCCCGGTTGCAGGCCAGGTCCCTGGTGAGGGAATGCAACAGGCAACCGATAGATGTATCTCTTGCACACTGATATTTCTCTCCTCTCTTTCTCCCTCACTTCCTTTCTCTCTATAAGTAAATTTTATATGTGTATATATAAATACATATACATAAATATGAACAAATTTTACATATATAAAATTTACTTTCGTAAGGGGAATAAGTTGGATAAGAGAATAATGACTTATGAAATACTAAATTGCTACTATTAATAAAATGTAAAGGGATTACAGAGATGATGTTGAAGGGTAAAAACTTGCAACTAGAAGATGAACAAATTTCAGAGAGTTAATGCATGGCACAGTGATTTTAGTCAGCAATACTGTATTATACACACACGTCAAAGTTATTAAGAGACTAGATCCTAAATGCTCTTACCACAAAAAGAAATGATAACTCTGTGACATTACTGAGGTATTAACGAGCTAATGCTTTAGTGGTAATCATACAAATGTATCTATATGTTGCTCTGTGTGTGTGTGTGTATGTATATGGCAACATGTATACCTTAAACTCACACAATGTTATATATGTCAACTATATCTCAATTTTAAAAAACCCAATGTGATGAGTTTATTCATCTCATTTAGTAGAAAACCTCATTTTTTATTCTCCCATGCAATAATATTCTTTTTCCCAGTAAACTGATTTCAACAAATAAGTGCTCTCAAATACCAGATATATACGTTATTTTTCAAACTGAGAGGTGACTCACTGACTTAACTACATATCTCAATATGGAAACAACAAATAGTGGCCTGAACCAAAACTCAAGAAATGATCCCAACGTTTTTACTTTGATCAACTGGATGAAGTTAAAATCACCAATTTTAACAGAAATACAGGAGATGTGGGTTCTGAGTTCAGCTTTTGATATGCTGAATTTGAGGTCTCTAAAAAGATATTTAATGATATTAGCACTAGACCTAAATTCATTTTAGAGTCAAAAAAGGGCACAGTGACGAAGACTTTCTGTAACATCAGAGTCATCATTAAAAGAGGCTTGTTGATTCTCCATTTTTTGTTGTCTGCTTTTTAATTAAGATTTTCTGAAGTTAGAATTACAACAAATGCAGTCCTTTCCAGGTTTTGGTCCTTACTGTTAAGTCCTACCTTTAACCCACAACTTACCCGGAGGCAATGAGCCCTTCTGATGTGATGCATGCTGCAACTGGAGAATATGAAAGCAGTCATTTAAGCAGTTCATAGTTGCCATGGAAGTGGCTTTGAGCATTAAGAGATCCTGGTCCAAGGAACTAAGATGGCCAGAAGCAGGGAGGCATTCAATTCGTCTAATTAAGTCTCTTTGTTGTCCTTCAGCATGCGACATCATCTAAGGAAAACAACAGTTCTGTGTGTCCCACTCATGGTTTCTGCACATATTATACATATGGAGGGGGACCCAAAAAAAGAGTAGAATTATTTCATGCAAGGTGGGGCCCCTCGTAGTACAGGCTTCCCCACTAGCTGAGCGTTCTAGGAGCCCATCTGTATCAGGGTACCAGCTGGCATGATTGTCACAGGTTGCATTTGACCTCAGTGCATTTTTTTTGAAAACTCTTTCAATGCCTTTGCCCATTTCATGATGGGTGATTTATGAGCGCACCTGCCCATGTAGTGCTGAGTGTTCAGCAGCTTTTGACCAAAATCACGGCATGATCCCCACACCCTGTTCACCCAATCTTGCCCTGACTTTTTTGTTTCCACAGATGAAAAAAGTCCTCAAAGGGAAATGTTTTTGCAGATGTGGAAGATGTGAAGCAAAAAATGGCAGAAGCACTGACAGGCATCAAAATCGACAGTTCACAAACTGTTTTGAGCAGTGGGAAAAACATCTCAATAGGTGTACTGCATCAGATGTAGAGTATTTTGAAGATGACTGAAGTTTAAACATGTAAGAATGAATACACAATTTTTCCATTTTGGGGGGGTGTCCCTCATACAGTTGCCATTTTAATGACTGTATTCACTTTTGAGACACTTTTAGGATATATCAGGCTTAGAAATCTATTTTAAGTTTGCTTGGCTAGTCTCAATTAATGAGCATTTAGCAGTGCTTGTCAACTGAGCAAAAGATGGTGAACTTTGGCAGCTGCGCTTTTTATTTGAAAGCAACAAAGCTCAAAAACCCTGACATACTTTTTATTAATAGCCTAAATTTACATGAGCCATCATTCCAGATCATCTTTAAGAGCAGCATTAAATACTTGATTCCAAAGTAAAATCAATTCCCAATCTGGGCTCTCAACCACTTTTTCAGCACCTCTGTTCAGGTTCAATTGGAACCTATAGTAAGAATATGGTGGTTTGCCTGCTTCCTCTTTCCTAATCTAACTTTCTGGTCCCATTAACCTGATTGTGAGCGAACACTGGATATAAGCCTTCCCAGTGAAGAGGTTAATACACTCTGCTTTGATCAGAAGCTGAGGAAAGGAAAAGGTGAGTAAGCTCCTCTGACTAAATCAGTAACCAGGGAAGAAAGAGCCCATTTAAATTCCTCCTAGGGCAAACCATGGGGACAGCCATATGTATGTGACCTATATACAGGGCTGGGCTAAACTTGGTTTAGCATGTCGAGAAACTGACAAAAATGAAGAATTTTGGCCGAAGCTCTCCAAGTAGACTACAAGAATGTGTAAATAATGAAGGCGGGCAATTTGAGCACCTACGGGGTATGCATATGTACACTGTACCATTGCAACATTTTTTTGAGTTAATGAAACTATTGTAATAATCATAGCCTGCATATCTTTTTCCATGCAAACAACTGTATACCTACTTTTGCCAACCCCTGTAAATATATACATACGTGGCCTATTCAGCTTTAACACTAAAGATCAGTGACTATAGAAACCAGTGCCTGTTCTCTCTGCATCCCGGTGCAAATCCAGCTCAAGGAATTTCAAGCAGTTTAACTATTTCCAGACCCTATGCCCAGACTCTCTTGACACCAGGGGGGCACAATGACCCAACCTTATCTGCCTTACCCATTCCTTCCATTTGATGTAAAACTATTCCTCACTGAACTGTATACACCCTACCTGAAAGTTCTAATGCATCAGATGTAGTTTTCACTTACTCTTCTGCCTGTGTAAGTACCCTCCACTTTTCAAAAGTTAGAGCGCTGTTTTAAAGTTTCTTGAAGGTCTGCTTTCAGGCCATAGTCCTTGGATAAGCCCAAATAAAACTCTTCCTAATATTTTCAGAGATTCAAGTTCTTTTTTCATGGACAGAGCCCTGTCCACACTTCTCTAACAGAGCCAGTGGAGTAACAATGACAGATGAACAACCCAATTTTAAAAAATGAAACTGAATTTACTATGCGTAGTTACTTTCAATTGTGAGCAGAAGGTTCTTAGATTACCCATCCTTTGGACACTATTTTAATTCATGTAAAAACTAAATTTAGAGTAGAGAGATTCTTTCGACTTTCAGAGGTTCTGTTCCAGATAATTTTTTTTATCCTTCTCCTCAGTTTTTTTTCAGATAATTTTTAATATAGCACATCAGAAGCCTAGTAAGAGATGCGAAATGATCCTATCAAACAAATCAAGTATGTCACACATAAAATAGCCCCTGAAAACACATGCTATGATACTGGACCAAACACTGACCCTTACCAGAAAACAAAGTTGTTTTCTTTTTTAAGAAAAAGCGTGGGTATGAAAGTATCTGCACATATGCATATACGTGTGTGCTTTCTGTGTGTATAAATGTTTTTATATATATATTTTGGAACTAACTTCCAATAATCCAACCTTATGAATAAGTACAAGTCTGGAAAACAGTAGCCAATATCTACTAGGGCTAAGTTTATAGAGCTAAATAAATGCAATCCACTATCAAACAATTACAGTCTTAGATATGCAACTGACAGATATGTGTACATATGTTCATCAACTCAAGTGTCCAGCAATACTGGAATAAATAAAACTAAGATATATTCATACAATGATACTATATAGCAGTGAAAAGAACTGCTACGCTCAACCTCATAAATCTCAAATACAATGCTGACTAGAAAAAAGCCATACCCAAAGGAGTACACACTATTTAATACTAGTTTTAGAAATTTCAAAAATAGGCAAAATAAAGCTATGGTGTTAGATGTCAGGATAGTAGGAAAGGGTGTAGTGATTAAGGGGCATGAGGGGATCCTCTAAGGTCCTCAACCTTCTTGGCACCAGGGGCCCGTTTCATGGAAGAATATTTTTCCACAGAAGGGGGAGGGGGTGGGGGCTGGTTTGGGGATGATTCAAGTGCATTACATGCAAGCTCACCTCCCACTGTGTGGCCCTGTCCCTAAGAGGCCCGGACCAGTATCAGGGTTGGGGACATAGTAAGATGATTTCTTGATCCAGGATATGATCACATGGAAATTACATCAAGATGTACACTTATAATTTCTGCACTTTTCTATATTATAAGCTAATAAAGGAAAAAAAGTAAGTAGGACAGTGACAACATAAATAATCAGCTATCACAATAAAACACTTGAGAGAAAAAATGTTTCTTTGTGCAAAAGGTCCCCAAAAGCCACCTGCTAATGCTGGTGTCAGAAGTGAACCAGCCTAAGAAAGTGATATTCTTGGATAGAAAAAATTAACTTTAAAATATAGTACAAATGTTAAATTTGATAATGGCTCTTTCCAAAGCAAACAAATGAGTTGATCATATATTTACCAAATAAAAAAAAAAAAAAGAAAGAAAGAAAAGAAAAGGAAACTGACTTGTAAAGCCATTTTTGTACTTATTCCTATAAAACCAGTTCCTCAAGGAAGAGAAAACTTCAGGAAATCTGAAAACTTGTTTAACTGTGTTTTGTAGCTATTTATGGTGAATATGGTGATGCTAGTATATCACTTATGTGGTATCTAGTCTAGCTGAAAACCAGATTAGAATTAGGATTTTTTCATTCATACTTTAATTGTCTGTTTCCTTATGAGATTGGTCATTTTAGCTACTTCTAGGGATAGACTAGCACGAGCACGAAGCATGTACTGAATGATGAAGTGATTGATAAATAGCATGAACAATAAACAATAAACACTAAAACAGATCATTTTAATTAGGGAAAGCTTTAATAATAAATGTTCAAGCACAATACACTATTCTGAATAGTCTGTTGCTTTTGTCAAATGTTACTTAATCTACTGCTCTATTTACCCATGGACTTGGATTAAAATGTTCCTCTCAAACTCACTGTGAATTATAGCTTTGCGTTACAACCTTCTGAAACTGGATCCCAGTCTCTAGAACAGCATTTCTCAAAATGTGAACTAGCTGTTTTCCCCACGGATTACCACTGTGACATGAAAGGATGTGTGACAATAAGACACATGTACTTGGTCTCTGCTACCCACCCCTTCCTGGCACGCAGCAACTAAACCTTTGTAATTTCCTGAATGTTTCGAACACAGGGGCATCTACTGTTGTATTTGGTTTTGTTCCTGAAGTAGCTTCAGAGCATAAAGGTGAAATAGGTGTGTTTTGTTATTCATTACAAGCCCCTTTCAACCACACTAGTTTTTAGTAATGAGGTGATTTTTGGTGTGTTCTCCCTACCAAGGGGCTGGCTGCTAGGGGAACACAGTGATTAGAGGGTGAGAACTTTCAGCCCACCCCCCAAACCTCTCAAAAGAGGGGCAGGGGCTAGAGATTAAATTAATCACCACCCGCCCAGGATTTAGTCAATCATGGCTACATAATGAAGCCTCCGTAAGAACTCAAAAGGAAGAGGTTCGGAGAGCTTCCTGGTGAGGAACACTTGGAGGTACTTGGGAGGGTGGTACGACCAGAGAGGGCACGAAATATCCATGCCCCTTACTCTGTATCTCACCCTATGCGTCTCTTCCATTTGGCTGTTCCCAATTCATATTCTTTTATAATCCATTGGTAAAATAGAAAATGAACTGTTCTCCTGAGTTCTATGAGCTGTTCTAGCAAATGATCATACCTGAGGAAACAGTAGTAGAAACCTCAGATTTACAGCCCGTTGGTCAGAGGTGGATAGGGTCAGAACGGAATTAAAACTGTGGGATACCCAGCTAGTCCACAGAGAATTAGAGAACTGCCTAGCCTAACTCTCTAATTCGTTTGTGGGCCACGTGGGGCCCGGGATGGCTATGAATACAGCCCAGCACAAAATTGTCAATTTACTTAAAACCCTTTTGTTCATCAGTTTTTGTTAGTGTTTGGTATTTAATGTGTGGCCCAAGACAACTCTTCTTCCAGTGTGGCCCAGAGACGCCAAAAGGTTGGACACCCCTGGCTTAGTGTGACGAACCCCAGCACCGTTGGTGACGGGAGTACAGAAGCGTACAGTGCTCTAGGACAGGAGAAACACAGGAGTGTCTTTCCTTTAGAGAATGAATGTTAGAAGCTGTAGATATTCAGACCTGGGAGGTTGTGCAATTTTCTCAAAACTGAGCAAAATGAGCCTGACATTTCAAGAAAAACTGATAGTATTTGTTGCCAATTACAAAATCTGAGCTTTAATATGAAAATTAGAATTTTGGAGCACATACCTGTCACCATAAGCTTGACAGCTTCCCCGTACTGAAAGGCTTTTCTGATGATATTGGTGGGGATGTTCATGAATGTGAATTTTTGATATTATAAAATTATAAAATAGATCAACATTTGTAAGACCTGTAGAACTCAGTGAACTAATGTTTTCCAAATGACTGATGCATGGTGTTACAAAATCATGCACAGGTTAGGGTCCATTCAAAGTGCAAACATACCAATGAATTTTCATGTAACAACATGAGAAGTTCACTGATATGTATTAGACTTCACATGGCATCTAACATTGAAGGGACTGCCACTGTCAAGTTTCCTTGCAGTACCAAAGAATAGCCACAAGTAACTTGAAAGGCTGTGAAAACATTCCTCCAATTTCAACCACACTTCTGTGTGAGGCCATGACACAGATATCTACAAGCTCTATCAAATTTAGCTCCACAAACAATACCTGGAATATTTAGAACCTAACAACCGCATTATTAAGTAGAATTATTTGGCACTTGGTTTAGAAGAAAAAGAGGCAAATGTTGAGGTAAGGTAACATCAAGAATTTATTCTATTTTTGTGTGTACTTGAAATTACCTGTGTGTGTGTGTGTGTGTATACACACACACACACACACACACACACACACACACACACACACACATAAATAGACATATGTCTATATTGTTTAAAAAGTCACTGTTTGGCCATATAACCTTCCCACTAGGCTTAAATTGTACATCAAAGGAGTCTGTACTTTGACTTGAGAAATAAGAGACTTTTGAAAAATGAAAGTGTATCTAGTATACAGTTGACAGACTTGAGGAGTCTTTGGACACCCTATATACAGAGGGAATCTTTTTTTCCTAATTTTTTCAATCACAGTCCACATTCAGTATCATTCCACACCAGTTTCAGACGTATAGTATAGTATCTAGATGATCATACACTCCACAAAGTGGTACCCACCATACATAAGCATCCACCTAGCCCCACACATAGCCATCGTAACATTAATTACTATTCCCCATGCTGCAATCCAGATCCCTGTGATTATTCTGGAAGTACCAATTTGTACTTCTTAATCCCCACACTTTTTCACTCAGCTTCCAACCCTTCTCCCTAATCAGGGAATCTTTATGACTTAAAAATTATCTCAGCATACTAGATGGGAAGCACTGGGGGACCCAGAAGATGCAAACAAAATTAAAAAATTTGTGTGATAAAACCAAATACGTAAGATTATTTTGTGCATTTTACTTGACTTCACCTTGTACTTACTTCTCTGACTTCAACAAGATGGTCTGGAGGTAAGTGAGCTCTTTTGCTCATTGATTGCAGTTTGGAATGTCCAACACTAAAAAACGAAATGGCATTTTGGCTTGGTCTCCTCTGGGATACAGGTGAATTACCACTAGATGCCAGTGAGAAGTTCCGTGATTTCAGAGGTGGATTATTCTATCAGACAAATAAAGAAAATGATTCCTTTTAAAAAAATTTTATGCTCTCTAACCCTCAAACTATGAAGTTTACAGATAATTTTAAAAATTAATCTCAGAATTGACTACAAGAATGGTTCTGAAAGTAAACTTTAAGACACACAAAGTATAACCATTTCACACATCCTGCAGTAAACTGGTCATTTATTTAGAAACTTAATTGCAGATGTGCAGTCAAGAATATTTTTTCATGTTTTATAAATATTACAATAATAAATTTCTAATTTCATATTTTTAAACACCATGATTGAGGCAAAAAATGTACTTAGCAATATTCACTATAAATTTTCTAAATGTAACATGCAAGTTTCTTTGGAACAAACTGGGGCTTTCTGCTAGCTGCCAATGATTGTACTCTTGTAGTATGAGTAAAGCTTTTATGTCAAATTTCCTGAAGACTGTGTATTAGTCCTAAAACACAAAAAGCTTTTTATTTTTTAATTTATTTACTCTATTTTATTGATTATGCTATTACAGTTGTTCCAATTTTACACCCTTTGCCCCACTCCCCCAGGCAATTCCCGCACAACTGTTCATGCCCACAGATCACGCATGTAAGTTCTTTGGCTACTCCATTTCCTACACTGTACATCCCCATGACTGTTCTGTAACTACCAATTTGTGCTTCTTAATCTATTCATGTTTTCACCCATTCCCCAGTCCCACCTCACATCTGGCTCCCGTCAAACCATTCTCTGTATCTGTAATTCTATTTCTGTTCTGTTTGTTTGCTTAGTTTGTTTTTTAGCTTCATCTGTTGATAGATAATGTATTTATTGCCATTTTATTATTCATAGTTTTGATAGTCTTCTTTTTCCAAAATAAGTCCCTTTAACATTTCATATAATAATGGCTTGGTGATGATGAACTCCTTTAACTCTACCTTGTCTGGGAAGCACTTTATCTGCCCTTCCATTCTAAATGATTGCTTTGCTGGGTTGGGTAAATCTAGGTTGCAGGTTCTTGCTTTTCATCACTTCGAATACTTCTTGCCAATCCATCCTAGCCTGCAAAGTTTCTTTTGAGAAATCAGCTGACAGTCTTGTGGGAACTCCTCTGTTCATAACTAACTGCTTTTTTTCTTACTGCTTTTAAGATTCTTTCTTTAACTTTTCGCATTTCAATTATGATGCATCTTGGAGTGGGTCTCTTTGCATCCACCTTGTTTGAAACTCTCTGTGCTTCGTGGACTGGTATGTCTATTTTCTTCATTAAATAAGGGAAGTATTCTTTCATTATTTTTTCAAATAGACTTCAAAGGTCTCGCTCTTTCTCTTCTCCTTCTGGCACCCCTATGATGTGAATGTTGGAATGCTTGAAGTTGTTCCAGAGGCTCCTTACACTATCCTTGTTTTCTTGGATTCTTTTTTCTTCTTCTTGTTCTGATTGGTTGCTTCTTGCTTCTTTATGTTTCAAATCATTGATTAAATTCTCAGCTTCATGAAACTCTACTGTTGTTTCCTTATAAATTGTTCTTCATTTCAGTTCGTGTATCCTTCATTTCTGACTGGGTCTTTTTTATGCTGTTGAGGTCCTCACTAATTTCCTTGAGCATCCTTAGAACTGGTGTTTTGAACTCTGCATCTGATAGATTGCTTGTGTCCATTCTGTTTAGTTTTTATTTCTGAAGTTTTGATATGTTCTTTCATTTGGGCCACATTTCTTTGTCTCTTTGTTTTGGCAGCCTCCCTGTGTTTGTTTCTATGTATTAGGTAGAACTGCTATGTCTCCCTGTCTTGATAGCATGGCCAAATGTAGTACATGTCCTGTAGGGTCCAGTGGCACAGCCTCCCCTATCACTCAAGGTGGGCCCTCCATGTGGGCTGAGTACACCCTCCTCTTGTGGCTGAGCCTTGGCTGCTGATGGCAGATCAATGGGAGGGATTTACACAGGCCAGTCACTCAGCTGCAGGGACTGGCTGTAGCCACTGACCACCCACCTCCACCCTCTGTGGAGTATCAGCTGTGCAGGAGCAGGGTGGTGGTGCTCCGACGTGGTCTGTAGCTGTCCATTGGGTGTGAAGGCTCTAGGGTTTCCCATTTGGTACAGGTTAAGGTCAGCCACCACTTGTGTTTTGTCCAGGACCACCCTGTATGAGCTACAAAACAATCTGCAGATGGCTGCTACTTGTGCTGGGCTGGAGATTCCCAGGTGAAGCCAAGCTGTGAACCTAGACTGGCTGTTGCTAGTGCCAGGCCTGGGGCCTCTTAGCATGTGATATGGGGGCTGGGGACTTGCTGAGGCTGGTTGTTGCTTGTTTGATAGGATTTAGGAAGATGTGCAGCATGAGTCTAAACAAGCAATTCATATGGAAAAGCCACTGTTAACAGTTTGGCTGGCCCTGTAAGGCGGGTGGGGTGGAGCTTCAGGGAATCCGCAGGGCTGGGCAAACAACCTGAGCCAGGTTGATGAAGTCTCAGATATAGCCCCCACCTGCCAGCTTTGTGGTTGTGCGCACGGAAATTTTAAAAAGTTCTTTCCCCATTTTTGTGCATTACTATCATACATGAATCCACATACCTTTCCAATAGCTTCAGTGTGGTGCTGTGTACATATCTGAAGTCTGCTAACCCAATGCTGTCGCTCTTTAGCATCTGTGGCTGGTAAAAAGAATCCACAAGTTATCTACTTTTGCAATTATATCTGGAATACAACTGATTGTCTATAGCATGAAGAAAAGATCATTGAAAACCAGTGATTGGTCATACTCTCCCTAGAGCAGAGACCCAAGCACCAAACTTGTTAGGTGACATAGTAGCTAGATGTGGATATTTCATAAGGAGGACATATTACATGCAGCACAGAAATACACTCTTATTTAAATACTCTTTATTAAGTATTTAATGTATACTCAGTACTTTCAGAACTCAAGCAGCATGCTCAGCTAGGATTATTATTATACTTCATGTGTACTAATTAGATGAGAAACAAAAACTTCTACACAAATTAAATTTATCTACATAAATACAACTTCTATTTTAATGAATATGGACATTTTAGTAAATCCCAACTATATCCCTGAGTTCCAGAAAACCAGAAAGAGGGCATACAAATCAAATCAAGAAAAGGGACAAACTATTCACCAATGGCAGACATAAAAACGCATCATTTAAAGAAGGCTATGCTTTTAGATTTTTCAGTAATTAGGGTTTCATCTCCACAAATATTTTAGAGGGGCCAATCTTAAACAGATTTGTTCACTGTCCCACTTGAAGAAAGTATTTATTAGAACATATTTCATAAATTCTTAAAGCACTTCCAAGGTTTAGAATAGTGTGTGTACGTGATCAATGACAGTAATTTCTATAAAACCCAAATGTAAGCAGGAAAGTACACCAACTTCTCAAGGGAAAAAGAAAATCATAATACTCATCTCACATCTCAGTCATACCTCTGAGTTTATACTGTTCCCCACTGGCAGCGTTTACAGTGAAGGTGTGAGAGTCTTCATCACTGGGTGATATTACAGCTCCTGCAAGCTGCAAAGTACCTCTGGGTTTTTGATTTCTAGACTGTTCATTCACAAAGTATTCCAATAACCCAGCTTCGTTGTTTAAAACAAAAAACCTGTAATGATTTTCAAAAAAAGGTCACAATTATTAAACATTTCCCCTAATCCAATTAAAGCAAACCAAGTTTTAATAACTTACACATTTTGAAGACTTTGCCATGAAAAAAAATTCAAAAATATTTCAAGAAATACTTGGAAACACTAGGTGAATTTCCTAGCAATAAAGATTATTGAAAAATTGAATGAGCTTAGTAAAAGATGTAAAACCTCCAGCTGTGCCCTAGCCAGTGTGGCTCAGCTGGTTGGAGCATCGTCCTAAACACAAAAAGTTGGGGGTTCGAGTCCCAGTCAGGGAATATAGCTACATTGCAGGTTCAGTCCCTGGCTGGGGTATGTATGGAAGGCAATCAATCAATGTTTCTCTCTCTCTCTCTAAAATCAATAAACATATTTTTTGGGGAAAAACTCCTCCAGCTGGGAGAGGGGAACTTAACTAGGGAAGAAGTGTACCAGATAACACAAAAAGGAAATAAAGATATGGTATCCTTTCAGAGGAAGATTTTGCTCCAGAATTCATTAACAGAGAAGGTAAATTGCCCAAGGACAAATGGTAATGAGAAATTTTATTTAAAACTTATTGCAAACAAATCAAAACATGAACTTTGAGGTTAACTAAATGCTAGGTAAGAAATAAATCTAATGTAAGATTTAATCAGTGAAATATACAATGAGAATAATGTCAGAATAGAAAGATTTTGTGAATGCATCATTAAATAGGTCAGAACTAAAGATTACTTATCCTGTTTAAAAATGAAAAAGCTGCAACTGGAGATGCAGAAACATAAGAAACTTGAAACTAAATGATGACATACTGATATACTTTGGAAAAGAATTTGATGTTCTGACTTGTTTCTAGATTAACTACTTTAGGAAATATATTAATTCAGATTCCAATTTAATTAATATAACAGCTCTTTCTTTAACAAATATAAACAGTTCCGATTTCAAGAAATTAATGTTTGGGCTTGGAGCAGTTTGGCATTCCACGTGTTAATGTGCTCTATAATAGACAATTTGATCCAGTCCAACATCCTAAAAGATATTATCTTAAGTAATGCGACAACCATATCAAACTGGGAAAGAATGGCATCAGCCTTTTATTCAAGTGGAAAAAAAAAATGAGTAGCAAGCAAAAGGAGTTGGAATTAGTTGCTTGAGAAGGGAGATGGGAAAGCAAAAAACTATTGTTTTTCTTGTTCATCTTTTAGTATGCTTCTGATTTAAAAAATTATGTTCACATATTCTGGTAAAAAATATATATTAATTTTAATATTTTTGAGTTTTAAAACCTCTGTGTCATTAATTACTACACCTTTTTATGTGGTTTTTTTTTTGTTTTTAGCTTATAGCAACTTATTTATTATGTCACAGTCCTGTATGTCAGAAGCCCAGGCTCAGCTCAGCTAGATTCACTACTGATGGTCTCAGGGCCAAAATTTAGGTGACAGTTGGAGCTATGGTATCATCTGAAGTCTGGAGTACTTTTCTAAGCTAATTTAGGCTGTTGAAAGAATTCAGTTTCTTATGGTTATACATCTCAGGTCCCAGTCTGTCTTGCGGGCCAACAGCCAGAAAGTAGCTCTCGTCTCCTGTAGGCCACCCTTAGATCTTAGCCAACATGACCTTCTTACAACGTGGTAGCTTCCTTCTTTAAGGCCCACAGAAGGATGTCTCGGATGCCTTATAAGAGCTCACCTTATTAGAACAGGCCCACCCACCACAGTCTCCCTGTTGATACTCAGTCAGCTGATTAGGAATCTTAACTGCATCAGCCAAATTCCATTAACTTTGCCATGCAACATAATTTAATTATGGCCATATCATGGTAGTATCATCTGGGTATATTTGGCTTGTGATGAATAATTGCTTAGAATAGCACACTGTGAACATGACCCTATAAACAGATGACTGTAATACAATTTTATAATCATCTATGTAAGTCTTAAATTTTATCTCACTCTTTAAGGTACAAAGTACTTGTAAACATTCTGCATCCTTTGATTTTCATGATTACCTGCCAGAGAGGCA
The DNA here is from genome assembly GCA_004027735.1 of Carollia perspicillata. Lineage (NCBI taxonomy): Eukaryota > Metazoa > Chordata > Mammalia > Chiroptera > Phyllostomidae > Carollia > Carollia perspicillata. Next base: position 23,173 of record PVKM010017471.1, read on the forward strand.
CAGCAGATATTATTAGTACAATGTTACAGGTGGAGAAACCAATGCTCAAAGCAGCTAAGTGACTGCCCACAGCTTTACAGAAAATTAGTAATGGAGTTGGGCTTCAGCCCAGGGTCTCTGCATTCAACAAGTTCCAGTCCTCTTTTCTGCTAAGCCTGTAGTTTTCCAATTGTGCTGGATGAAGTTCCAAGATGTCTCAGGGATTACTACACGAACGGAGGGTGACTCTAAAAAGGTAGGGCTAAGCGCTGAAATGGCAGCTCTGCCTTTGTTTGTCCTATATGTTTGGGACTCTACCTAAGCCTTAAGAACCACTGCACTGTACCATGCTGCCTTGTTAAAGGTAAGGAAGAATGCTTACCAAAAGAATTTAGGCTAAAAAATGGTTTTGGTAGCTGTGTATAAAAAGCCAAGTGTCTAGTCTACTAAAATTTCAAGAAGCTATCATTTCTTGCAGCAGCTGTTGGACCTCCTTAATATTTGGTCTCTTATTTTTCTTTTCATGCAGACATTGACTGGCAACAGAGCACACAGTCTGAATGGAAATGAAATCAATGTCATTCATCTTATCAATACAATCTTCAATTGTCTTCTCTTCACCTTCATTTTCTTCTTTAGTATCTAACAATAATTGAGGTCCCCAGCATTCATCCACAGTTGGATATCCAGTTATTATTTCTGGTAAAACACCACCAAAGCTGTAGATGTCAGATTTGGGTGTTATTTCCCCTTGCAAAGCTGCAGGTGCCCGTATAAGCTGTTGTCCCCACAACTCTGTTAGTCATGACTGTCTGTGAAAACTTCTTGGAAGCCTATGTAGGTCCAAAGTCAGATATTTTGGCTGTGAAGTGTTCAGCTAGTAAAGTATTTGCACTTTTAATATCTCTACGAATTTGATGGTTTTCATGCAAAAAAACCTGATACCATTAGCTGCATTCTGAGCATTCCTGCATCTCATGTGCCAAGAAAGTGGTAGAGTATCATCCAAACAAGACAGTCTGTCAAGGTACAAAGTTCTGTCAAGCAATGAACCATTAGGCGTGTACACATATCCTAAGCAGAGGTCATCTCCATCGCTTAAGAAACCAAGTAGTCCTACTAAATTTTCATGTTGGCACTTTGCCATTACTCTTATTTCTTGATCAAACTGTTGTCTCAGTTCCTCAGTATGAATGTCAACCATGCTGCAAGCCTCTTCACTGCCACGGTTCAGCTGTTCTCACAGCCTTTACAGACACTAACCTGCCCTCTCCCATTTTGTTAGCGCTGACAGAAATGGGTCATTCGTCAAAGTTATTGGTGACATCCTCAATTCATACATAAAATGAAAAACTGTGAAAACATGTATCGCTAACTTCTAAACGTCCTAGACTTGAGGAGTCAAGGTGACGTAGAATTTTATTCAGGATTCCATACGGGTATCACGGATGTCTTTCCTATCTCTGCCACAGAGAGGACTCTGATTCTGCTCAGCTGATACAGCTTCTTTACAAGGTAGAGTATTGACAGTTTTGGGAACCGCGTCAGGTAGCAAAAGCCTCACAGGGGCAAAAAACTCATTTTGGACCAACAGGTCCACAAGATCACCAACTGTGCAGTTCATCATGCCCTGGTCAAACGTAATTCACCAGTGGGACTTTCTCCAGTTTGAAGTAATGCTTCACACCTCCTTATGTGAAACTGATTATATCTATCATCACCAGATGGTTTTTTAATAGCTACCGCTAACTTCTTCCATCCTATTTGAGGATCAATAAAATCTGACAGCTTCCTAATTAGTCCAACACTGAGGCAGTGCACATATGGTGATGGTGTTATGGGTCTGTTCATCTTCTGTCCTCAATTCATTGGACCTTGGTTTCTCCATCCGAAAAACAGAGGTGGGGATACCTGTACAAGCACTGGAAATGGTGGTTGGACCAACCCTGCCCAGCTGAGCCCCCTTGCATGTGTTTTATTGACCATCTGTAGTTCTACTTATAGTGAACTCCATTAAGTTTTGCCCATTTTTAATAAGGTTATTTTTATTTCCCCAAAGATTATTTGAATCAACAAATATGTCTGAAACATAAGACCTGTCCAAAGTAAAACGCACATAGGCATCTCCTATGGGCTGAGCGTATCCCCCTAAATTCCTATGATGAAATCCTATGCCCTAAGGTAAGTGATTAGGTTATGAGGGCAGAACCCTCACGAATGAGATTAGTGCCTTATAATAGAAAGCCAAGAGTACTCCCTTGACTCTTTTCTGCCATGTGAGAATACAACAGGAAGTCTGCAAAATGAAGAGGGTTCTTGCCTGATTATGCTGGCACCCTGATCTTGGAGTTCCAAACTCCAGAACTATAAGAAATAAATTTGTTGTTTATAAGCTACCCACTCTGTAGTACTTTGTTACAGTAGCCCAAATTGACAAAGCAGGAAAGCAATCTCTTCAATATACTAAAAACCACGGAGTTGTACATTTAAGTGGGCAAATTGTATAGTATGTGTATTCTATCTTAATAAAGCTATTAACAAAAAAAATGAACAAACAAAGAAGAAAGGAAAGAAATCTCTTCCCACTGCTCTAAGCAATATGTACAATTTACTTCAACAAAGGAAAATGATTTATCTCCTCTTCTAAAAGCAGTCAATTTAAAGAATTTAGAGTACAATATGTTTGGAACTGTCAAGTTTGCTATGAACACATATTTCTTACCCTAAAAGCATCACCA
>PVKM010017472.1:0-24628 GCA_004027735.1 Carollia perspicillata
CAACATAGCACCTCCAAGAAGCTAGTAGAGTCATTCTCTTATTTTGCTCTCACATTCAGAGAATCCTCAAGGCTTAGGGCCATCCAGTGGGGAAGGGGGCCTAGCAGGGAGTGCAGCCCAGAGAATGGCTCAGTGGCCCGGGGCCAGCCCAGGACCAAATCCTCAGAGGCTTCCCCTCTCTCCTGCCCAGAGGGACAGTTTCCAGCAGGCCTGCCCAGATTCTCTGACAGCTCAGTTTCGCTCAGGTCGGAGGATGTCAGCTCAGTTCCCAGAAAGTGCGAAGCTGCTGGACTAAAGGGTCTGCTGGCGAGACAGTGGTGGGCACACGTACCCTGAGAAGCAGCAGGGGTGGAGGGTCCCAAGCTCTGTCACCTGAGGCCCAGATGCAAACTACCCTCCCTACTTCTAAACAACCTGAAACAAACTGTGAGAGGGGCAGCTGCCAATAACAGCCTCCAACAAGTGTGCAGCCTGAAGGTACCTCGTTCCCCAGGTACCTTTACAGAAAATATGACACCTGGACCTCAGCACAACCATAGGGCCTGGGAAAGATTGCTGTTCCCATTTCCTGGAGGAGGAAACTAAGTCCTGGAAAAGAAACGCAGCTTGTACAATGCAGTGGAACAGCTGGAGCTCAGACCCCGGTCTTGGGTTCAAAGCCAATCTCCTTCCTTTCACTGGCTTCCCTCTTCTTCCCGCCTCCATTAAAAGGGCAGATCCCTCTGGTTTGGTCATTGCCTCTGCTTAATCATCGGCTCATACTCTCCCAGGGATAATCAGAGGTTTACTGAGAAGGCAATCCCATTGTGATTGGTCACAGGACTGACACCTGGGAGAGGGCCCCCACTTTGGGAAGAACCGCACCCATGTCGGCCAGGGCCACCAGGAAGCTTAACCTAGGTTTTTTCACCTAAGTTTTGTGCCGAGAGATGAGATTTCCTCAACAATTTCCTTGCAACCAACCACTCTGCCACTACGTTCTTGCAGGGTGAGAAGGGAATGCTGCCGAGGCGGCGTGTGGGCAGCCCTTCGCTTCCACCGGCAGGGTGGCCCGCCCAGCTGAGTGCCTGGGCGTCTTGTCTCCAAGGCCCAGCTGAGCCTCGCGGACCCCCGTTCTCTGAGCATCTTGCCGGAGCTGGCAGAGAGTCGCAGCAGACAGTCTGGAGGAGCCAGCTGCCAGGGGAGCTCCCCTCTTAGGAGGGAACTTACACTGAGTGTGGCCCCTGATCTGTGCCCCTCTGTTCCCAGGTGAACCCTGCTCAGCAAGAACACTGAGCACTGCGACAGAGGTGTCTAAAAGTGTCACCCCCACTGAAGATGGGAGTGGAAGCAAGGAGGGGCAGCCCTGCCTGCCTTGGGAACAGGGTGGGGCTCCCAGGCTAATTGCAGGTGTTTGAGCCAAAGGTCTTCTGCTGGAGAACCAGGGGCACTTCATTTCCCTGCGCCCCTCCCCTTCTCCGCCAGACCCACTGGCGCTTCCTCCAGTCCTCCATGACCCCAGCCTCAGGAGCAGCAGCGAGGGACTGGTTTTCCTGGTTTACCACATCTTTCCATTACATTTTCATTTCCCTGCCTTCCCTGGTCGCCCTGTGCTTGCCCTACCTAATTACAACAATAATTTCAACAAAAAGAAGCTGGTGTCTACTGAGCATATCAGGCTCATTAAATCTTATGAACTCCTCCAGCCAAAGGGAGTAGGTACCGTCAGCCCTATCCTCTGGTTGAAGAAGGGGAGGCTTCCAGAAGTCAAGAAACTTGTCCCATGTGGCCAGCTGGTAAGCAGCTGCCCAGGGCCCCCACCCACACCTGCTTCACAGTCTGGAACGCCTGACATACTCTCTCCAGCCCAGACCCTCCAGTCCTGTGTTCCATCAGTCAGTCCTCCCAATCAACAAGTGTCTTCGGGCTGGGGCACCTGAGTTGCTGAGGAACTAGCCAGGGAGACAAAGACACACAGACCTTCATACGTAACAACCTGTGCTACCTCTGCCAAGTCACTTTCCTTTTCTGGGTCTCAGCTTCCTTACCCGCAGATTGAGGGATGTAAGTACAAATAGTTATTTGTGATCAGTTGCACACCCTACTTAATGAGAAGGTGGGGATGCTAAGGCCAGGGATTAGGACCATCCCAGGAAACAGCTGGAGCAAAGCCAGAAAAGTAAACCAAGAGATCCAACCCTCAGGAGAACATTGATTTGTCCCTGACAACAGGACTGACACCCAGGAATGAGCCCAGTGGGGCCCAGCAGGAGGGGAGGCAATCCTCTGCTTCGCAGCCCTTTGGAGCTTCCTCCTGGGGGCTGGGGGTTTGCCTTAGTCTCAGGGCTCCAGGAAGAATGAGTTGGATGTCTCTGATCCTGCCACATCCATGCCCTGACCACAGAGCTGTTTCAAAGCCATTTTCCTTAGAAACAAGCACGAACCGGTTTTGGAGTTTGCAGGACTGACTGAAACGAGACACCTGGAGGTTTGGAGAGGAGGGACTGACTCATCTGGCAGGCTGCCTTGCCTTCCAGGCAGCTGGGCGAGAATGCACACAGCTCAGGGCGTCCTGAAGAAGGAAGTGTTTGCATGGGTGCTCTGGGAAAAAATGAGGCTGGGAGACGTAAGCGGCCTGTTTGCATAATTTGGTTGCAAATTCCTTTTCTCAGTCACCTGTGTGTCCATGGTGCTCTCCAGAGGCATGTACGTGCTGGAGTTGGTTATAGACTGTTGCCCCTCCTGACTGTGTCTCCCGACAGTCGCTTATGATGCCACCTGAAGTTCATAAGGCGTAGTGCCACCTACACGATGCCACACAAACATTATCACGATGCATATCTACTTACTATTTGTATGTCCCAGAGCCAGATGGGATGCTCTTCATAACGTCCGACTCACAGACGGGGACCCTGAAGCTCCAAGGACTGGTCTCGCTGAAATCCTGTACTGGGACCCCCGGGGCAGGTGTGGGGTGGGTTCTGATAGCTCTTCCTGATTTGTTAAACCCCACAAGCCTGTATTCTTTCCTATTTTTTTCTTTCTTTTTTCGTTCACCGCTTTGCACCCTTTATACCCAAAATTGCTCTGTATGTGAACTTCACTCACCCCTCCAAAGACTGAGGAGGCATTGCTTTCTATAGCCTAAACTTGGCTCTCAGTTTAGGAGGAAAATGGTCGAAGGATGGGCTGAACTGACCTTGCCCGTGATTGTCCTATGAACTTATATTTGTGAAATCCTTTTAAGTTTTAGAAATAAAACAACCCCACAGGTGACATTTGGTCCTTGTGGGCTGGGGTGGGAAGGGCACACCGGGTTCGGCAGCTGGTTCCCAACACTGACCCTGCTGTGCGCTCCACAGGTAGCCAGTCGATTCATCTCAGGGACCGGGCCTCGGTGGGCGGCTGCTCCTCAGATGAGCTCAGCAGTTTGCTCAAAGGCACTCGGTTAATAAGTCAGAACCAGGGTTTCAAAGCACGGTGGTCTGTTCCCCAGCCACCCCACCACGGCGATGGCAGGTGTGACTCGAACTTGCCAACCCAGCACTGGCCTCCACCACGACTCAAGACTGTGAGTGTGGCCCCATGGTCTGGAGTTTATCTTTCTCCATCTCTAAAAAAAGGCACCTGGAGAGAAGGCGAGATGACTAGTGCAGGAGGCTGAGTAATATCCTCCCCGCCAAAGATACCCCTGTCCTAATCCCTGGGACTTGGGATCGTAACCTTATACGGTAACAGGGAATTGCAGGTATGGTAACCAAAGGAGCCTGAGATGGGGAGATTAGCCTGGATTACCCAGGTGCGCCCTGAATACAAGGGTTCGTCAAGAAGGAGGCAACCAGTAGAGGAGGAGGTAGGATATGGGAGGATGGAAGAGGAGGGTGTGGTGGTGGGAGGCAGGGGGTGGGAGACAAAGGAATACAGGTCGCCTCCAGAAGCTGCCAAAGGCAAGGAAACACACCCCTGAAAGCTTGCAGTACTCCTCCTGGCCTGGACACCTTGATTTTGCCCAGTTAGACTGATTTCAGACTCCTGGCCTCCATAGCTGCAGTTAAAGAGAATAAATGTGTGTTACTTTAAGCCACCAATTTGGGGTAATTAGTTAGACCAGCCACAGGAAACAATACAAGTACTATTTGCCTACTTAAGAAAATAAATTGGACTTCTAGCCAAGATGGAGGTGTAGCTGGAAAACACTGTACCTCCTCTCACACCAAGATTAAGGACAACAAATATTTACAAACAATAACACAACCAGAACACAGAAAACTGAACTATGGAAGTCCGACATTCAACCAGACTGGTAAGGGGACAGAATCAGCAGTTGGTGGAGAGGGAATGCGGCAGGAAAACTCAGTGGCTGGCAGACCTGGGAGCCCCAGGGAGCATAGGTGGCAAGGAGCTTGCAGACCCCAGACGTACAGGGAGGAGACGAGCAGAGCATGCAGAGCACGCAGGGCACGCAGGGCAGTTGGCTGACCTTGGACGCACATTCACGTGCAGATAAACTAGGCAAGAGTGGGCAGTGAGACGGACCACACAGCCAAGGGCCCCAGCGATGGGAAATAAAGCCTAAAAACACCGATTGAAAAGGTGCCAGGAGAGTCTCCCAGCCTCACAGGAAAGGTCCTTGGGGAGACTTGCAAGGTCCTGGAGTGTGCATAGGCCCACCCTCCTGGGAACCAGCACCAGGGGGGCCCAGTTTGCTTGTGGGAGGCAGCAGAGGGGATGCAAATCCAAGAGAGTGTGGAACAGATGCCGTTGTTCCCTCTCTGACCCCACCCCCACATACAGTGTCACAACCCAGAGACTGGGTTGCCCTGCCCTGGTAAACACCTAAGGCTCTGCCCCTCACACCTAACAGGCGCCACCTGACCAAAAATGACTCAAACAGAAGAACAGCTCAGAGCCCCAGAGTCAATACTTTTAAGTGACCAAGAGATAGCCAACCTATCAGATGCACAGTTCAAAACACTGCTGATCATTTTGGTTGCAAATTAGATGAACAAATGAAGGCATTGATAAGTGAAATGAAGGAAAATGCACAGGGAACCAATAGTGACGAGAAGGAAACTGGGACTCAAATCAATGGAGTGGACCAGAAGGAAGAAAGAAACAACCAAACAGAAAAGAATGAAGAAACAAGAATTCAAAAAAATGAGGAGAGGCTTAGGAACCTCCAGGACATCTTTAAACGTTCCAACATCCAAATTATAGGAGTACCAGAAGGGGAAGAAGAAAAGCAACAAGTGGAAAACTTATTTGAACTAATAATAAAGGAGAACTTCCCCAATCTGGCAAAGGAAATAGACTTCCAGGAAGTCCAGGAAGCCCAGGAAGCCAGAGAGTCCCAAAGAAAGTGGACCCTAAGAGGAACACACCAAGGCACATCATAATTATATTAGCCAAGATTAAAATGATGGAGAGAATTCTAGAAGCAGCAAGAGATAAGGGGACAGTCACCTACAAAGGAGTTCCCATCAGACTCTTAGCTGATTTCTCAAAAGAGACCTCACAGGCAAGAAGGGGCTGGAAAGAAGTATTCCAAGTCATGAAAGGCAAGGACCTACATCCAAGATTCCTCTATCCAGCAAAACTTTCATTTAGAATGGAAGGGCAGATAAAGTGCTTCTCAGATAAGATCAAGTTCAAGGAGTTCATCATCACCAAGCCCTTGTTATAGGAAATGTTAAAGCAACTTATCTAAGAAAAAGAAGATAAAAATATGAACAGTAAAAGGACAGCAAATTCACAGTTATTAACATCCACACCAAAAACAAAAGCAGACTAAGCGGTCACCTAAAACAGGAGCAGCGCCACAGAAATGGAGGTCACGTGGAAGGTTAGCAACGGGGGAGTGGGAGGAGAGGGTGGAGAGAAGGTACAGAGAATAAGTAGCGTAGACGATGGGGAGAAAATAGACAGGGAGAGGGCAAGAGTAGTGTGGGAAATGTAGAAGCTAAAGAACTTATGACACATGGACATGAACTAAAGGGGGGAGAGTGTGGGTGGGAGGGGTGTGCAGTGTGGAGGGGAATGAAGGGGGAAATGGACAACTGTAATGGCATAATCAATAAAATATATTTAAAAAGAAAATAAATGGAAGCACTTAAAATGTATCCTTTCACATGTAAATTCTCTACAGTCATTCACTGTAAATAGAAGCCGTGGTTGCTTTGCTTGGTTGGCTCCTGGATATTTGATTTTAAAGTCATTTTAAGTTACTTATAAACCCAAACTGTACTAGGCCAGGTATGGCAAGACCTAATGTTATGTTGGGGATATGGAACTTTTGTTTATGTATCTGAAAGCAAATTTTAAAGTCTCTGTTGCAGATTTCTACCAATCAGACTGACCTCTCCCCTCAGCAGACCTAGAAGGAAGCACACTTAGTACATGGAACACAAAGAGTGTATACTTGGCGAGGAGGAAAGAACTCGCACTTTACTTCTGAGGTCACTCCTATTCTGGCGAGTAATTATTTGTTCAGTTATTGTTCAGTTATATGTTTCTGTCTTGGATGAAGAGGTCTACGTAGAAATGTATCTTTTTGGCACGCAATGTAATTTTTCAGCTTCATATGCATGATATACATAGCTTATCATTCTAAATAGTTTCGCGAGACAAACACATCAACCCTTTAGTTTTGGGACCAGATGTGTAAGTAGAAAGAAAATTCAGGCTTGCTTATTCTTCTCTCAGAAGTTAGCATGTGGATTTCAGCCGTGTGATATCTCTTGGGTGTGTTTCTGTTTTTTGTACAATTGTTACTCACAATGATGATGTTATCTCACACATCGTCTGGCTGGAATTACCACTGACTATGCAAATTACTATTTGTAATAATGACTGTTTCAATTGTAATCTTTTTGTTACCGAACTCAAGGGGTTCTCTGCTTGGGGTGTCAAGAAGGACGCTGGCTGTTGTTAGGTAGTTTTATTTACTTGTAGCAAGTAAAGGAGACGGAAGATTCACACCCACAGCAATGCCTTCTGGAAGGGAGGCTTAGACATTACTCATATACACCATTTGGTCACTTACATATTGATTTCTTCTTTGCAGTTGGCTACACGTGATCTTATTGGGTTCCTGTCAAGCTCATCCTGATTAACAGCTGCACCTGCAAAATACCACGCTGCATTTTAACATTTAGCAAGAAGCGTCCAGACCTCGAAACCGTCGACCTATCTAGCACCCTCGCCTGTGAACATGGGCTTGAGCAGTATAACACGAATACCTAGCTGACATGGGTGGTCGTGCACGCCACGGCCCTCATTAGGTATTTGGGAAGCAGCTGAGCAGGTGATCCCGGGGCTCATTTAACAGGAAGTTAAGTGACAGACCATGGAGAAGCACCACATATTTAGAATGGTGTTCACCAATCTTTTCTTGGTGGCAGGACTGTCAGCTGCGAGGCTCAGAAAAGCGTCACCTCTGACACCCTCTGGGCTACAATAGAAACGTAAGTATGAAACACAGAATGTGAGTTATTAACCAGGTCTAGTGTAACAATGCTGACTCTGAATCGGAAGAGCAGTTGGCATGGCTGAGGAGTAGAAAGTGTAAGGCTTGAACTGGACCTTTGAGAGAGAAATACTGCCAGTGACGAGACTGCACCCAGCACATGAGAGGTGGACGGGAGGGGGTGAGGCCTGCCTTGGCACCCTGCCAGAAGTAGCTTGCATGCTGTTGATGTGGATTTTGGGTCCCAGTAGCTACTCTGCCTTATGCTGTGCTCGGGGTAGGATGTATATAAGCATTGCCAGGTACATTTTGAAAAGGCCCAGCTGGTGTTGCTTGGAGGAGGACATTAATGTACAACCAGAGGGCCCAGGCCTGGCACTGGGTGGTCACCCTGTATCTCCTACAGTCTAAGACAGAGGACCACCCCCTGGTCAGGGTCAGCTCACGGTGTGACTTTTATCACGCCTCTGGATTGGGGCCATCAGGAGCAAGTCCTGTTCTTCTGTTGTACCCTCCTCCACACCTTGCCCAGTGCTGGGCCCCAAGGGCACACCTAAAGCCGAATCAATCTGCAAAGCCGAATGGAGGCCAGTGGGAGGGTCTGGTGGGATTACACAATGATAACAACCCATGAAGGCACCTTAGAAAGCTAGTGGGTAAGGAGAGTGACTCTTTCCTGCTATCCAATCCTCACTGTTGCTCTCTTTCCACATTCTTGTCTTGAAATCACTGCCAGAGACTCCCCTTTGTCCAAAGTCACTTAAGTAACTTCCTTCAAACAGACTGGGGGCATCTCTAGAGCTGCCAGGGCCATAGGTACATTTTTGACAACCATAGGCCACTGATACTTTTGTTTTGCTTCTGTTCCACCTGGGGGGAAAAATCCCCAAAATTCGCTTTACTCTAAGGCCAATGGAAAGGTATATGCATGTCCTTCTGGGCAGCATGGGCCTGCTGGAGGGTGGCCGTGGGCCACCAAGTCCCCCAGAGTGGACTGCGTGGAACTGGTCCCGGCCTGCACTCTCACACACACAGCAAGGCCAGGCCGAGAGCCCGTGTCATAGCACCGGACTAGGCACTGTCTCCTCACCTGCACATGTGGCAGCAGGGACAGCCAGCTCCTGACAGGCCTGTGCAGGAAGGACACGCCAGGAGCTCTTTCCATGGGTACTGGGCAGACATGCACCGGTAAGCCCCCTCCCAGGAGCGAGGAAACCTTCTCCCCCTTGTAGTGACACTGCCTCTTGCAGAAGGGGCACTGCCTGGGAAGGGGCTGCGCGTGCTTTGGATCATACAGTCTAAGCAGTGGGTGAGGCAGAAACTCCTGGTCCATGGCTTCTGAACCCCAGTTTTGCCCATGAGACCGTACCACCCTGCCTGCTGTTGCCATCAAATCCAACCACTTTATCTGGGAAATACTTTGTCTTTCATTCTCCTTTTTCTTTTCTGATCCCTGCCTCTATGTGGTTTTGTTCCAGACGCACTTGTTGGGGAAGTAGATCAGGGAGGCCCCAAATATCTGGCCTGGGTGGGCTGCCTGCTATCACTCACAGACACATCTGCCTGCAGGGCCACCTCCTCCCTGACAGCTGGCATCTGGCGTGGGCAGATGGTGGCTGCCTTGGAATCTGCGGAGGCCCAGCTGCAGTGTGGCCCAGCTGAGGCCCAGCCTCCCTGCCCTACCGATGGCCAATGGCCGAGCATCCCCACCCCAGTCCCAGACACACATGGGGCCCTGTGGCCAGTTTCTTCTCTCCTCCAGCGGCTTCTTTTCACTGTTCTTTGGTCAGGAATGAGAGGAGAGCCTCAGAGACTGTGCTGTCGAATTATGCAGCAGTCATAGCCTCTAGCCTTAAGTCACGGGTGACGGATGAACCCCAAAGGGCATCTCTAGGGAGGACTGACCACACCTGCTCTAGTTTGGGTGGGATGCGTGTGGAACCAGAGAGACTGCCTGCCCGCCTGTGCCTCAATTTCCCTAGCTGAACCATCTTTCTAAAACAACGTATTGCTCTCAGAGTAGAAAATCTGGAAAAGCCTGAAAAATATAAAGAAAAAATCACCCTCAACTTTCCCATTAACATCTTGCTGTTTTCACATGTGTTTTATATAACTGAATCACCCCACATACACAAGTATGCATCCTGTTTTCATACAATAACCTTTTGTTACTGTAAATGTAATACATGTTCATTAAGTAGCACTCAGAAAATTCAACCAGTGGCCCTGGCTGGTGTAGCTCAGTGGATTGAGCACAAGCCTGTGAGTCAAAAGGTCAATGGTTCAATTCCCAGTCAGGGCACATGCCTGGGTTGCAGGCCAGGTCTCCAGTAGGGGACACATGAGAGGCAAACACACATGGATGTTTCTCTCCCACTCTTTCTCCTTCCCTTCCCCTCTCTCTAAAACTAAATAAATAAAATATTAAAAAAAAAGAAAATCCAACCAGAAAGAAGAAAATGACTTTTTATTGCTTCATTGAGAAATGACAAACATTAATATTCTGATGTTACCTTTCTAGGCTTTGTAATGAGAATTAATATATCACAAGAGGAAAAAAGCCCAGTAGGTTTATATTTTAATTACTTTTTGCTAACTTTCCTCTTTCGCTTAACTTGGCATGGATGCTTTTCACATTGTTAAATGTTCTTTGCCTTATGTAGGATGACAAAACACACAGATGCGCTATATTTGGCTTTACCAACTCCCAGCTGTTAGTGCTTTGGTTTGGCTCGAAGCCCTTCCCAACATAAGGAGGGCCAATCACAGCCACCTCCATGCATGGCACTGCCTGGATCCCGGCCTTGTGCCCTCGCAGACTATGGCCAGACTGCACCTGCTAACATGCGTGGAAGTGCTTTGAGAAATACTCATGCTGCTCTGAGGAGTTGTTGGTGTTTGTCGCTTAATTCAGGGAATAGTTGTTGTCCGTGGAAATGGTGCATGTACGAAGCAAAGAATGATTTAAAAAAAAAAAGCAAACGCACGGTACTTTCTAGGTGCCAGGTACTGTTTCAAGAGCTTTGTTTTATTTTTTATCACATTTAATCCTTGGAACCATCCTATGAGGTATGAGCTATTAATTATCTTAGCTTTTAGGTCAGAGAACGGAGGCACACAGAGGTTAGGTATGTTGCTCAAGGCCACAGAGCCAGGTAGTGAGGGAGCTGGAATCTCAAACCAGTCTGACTTGCAGGCCCATTGTGTGCAAGGAAGCCTGCTGGGCCCCGTCCCCCCAGGGAAAAGGCAGGAGAGTGCCGCTGGGCCTGAAGCAGGGTTTCAGAAGCCCTGAAGTCCTGAAGCCCCCAGGACATCCTGACATCCTGCGTGACACTGAAAGGGGCTCATCAGCCTTCAAGCTCAGTTCCAAAGATGGAGTGCTTTGATAATGGCACTAAGGTGGTTACTAAAACCAAGAGTCTTCTCTTTCAGAGACGCGCATATACTTAGAAACAAGATGACACGTGTTTTATTTGCCTCAGAATTATCATGGTTGTGGCAGGAGGCAGTATGTAATAAATGGGTGGAGTATAAATGATACTAAATCAGCCGTGAATTGAATTTGTTGAAGGAGGGAGGTAGATATATGTATTTGCCTGGAGTTTGCCATACTAAAACAGTTTTTAATCATTATGCAGCTCACAGATGCCCTTTGCAGGGCTATTCCAACCCAGGGTGTAAATGTTCAGAGTAGAACAGAGAAACTAACCCAACTCTTGATTACAGCTTTCCAAAATGCTTCCCCAGTGTTGCTAGTACGTGGAAACATCCCCTAAGGGCCCAGCTCCTCTGCAGGAACCTCAGAGGTTTGTTTATTCATCTAAGAACTGTTAGTTTTCATCTCGAGCACAAGGATGACTCGTGACAGACACCACTGAGTCTGGGAGATAAGATACAGGCAGACCTTGTTTTATCATGCTTTGCTTTATTGCACTTCACAGATGTGGATTTGGGCAAATGGAAGTCAAGAGCCTCCACCAGCAAGATTACGATTCATGCCCTGGCTGGTGTGGCTCAGCGAGTTGGGTGTCCTAGAAACGGAGGGTTGATTCCTGGTTGGGACAAGTGCTTGGGTTTTGGGCTAGCGACAACTGATAGATGTTTCTCTTCCTTTCTTTCTCCTTTCCTTTCCTTCTCTCTAAAACTAAATAAATAAAATCTTTTTAAAAAAGATTATGACCTGCTTTATTGTGATACTCAGTTTATTGTGGTGGCTTGGAGCCAAACCCATAGTATCTCCAAGGTGTGTGTGTATAGAAATAAAAAATTAACAGTGCAAGGTAACAGTTCAGCAAACACCCCAAACCTTCCAGGAGGCTGGGGGTGACGAGGGAGCAGGGCAAGGATTGTGTCCTCCGACCAATGCTTAGAATTCTGGAGGGAAGGATGGGTGGAGGGGGGAGTGGAAGCTCAGAGCGGTTTCTTTTTCCGCACTCCCAACCCTCGCACCTGAGGGTCCTGGGGCTCTGAGCTGAGCCTGGGTCAGAGGAGGGGCACAGGGCTGCCATCTTTCCTCCTTCCTCTCTGCTTTATAGCCATTGGCTTGTGCTCGGCTGTGCACTTGGAGGAGGGAAAACTGCTTTCCTGCTGGCTGCAGCAGAGAGGGAGAAAGTGCCTCTTTTCCCACACCTTCTCTCTGCCTTATATGGTGGCAAAAGTTAGGCTGCTTTGTATTTCTTCAGTGACTTAATTTGCCAGGAAGAACAGCTGTGTAAGGGGATATATGTAGTTTGCTCCAAAATAGATTTTACGTTATAAGAGATAGATTAATAGAAAACAGTGCCCCCAAAAGGGTGAGGTGGGCCGGGCCCACCGACAACAAACAAGTTGAAGAGACTTCTGTGTGCTGAGAGATCCTAGCTTCTCTTCCACCAATAGAAGCTCAATGAGGGTGCACTGTCCCCTACTCCTCATCCCCCCTCCTTTCTCCCCTGAAAACCAGCGTTTAGTTCCTAACATAATGGACTATGGTCAATACCAGGAATTAGGGTAACAGAGAAAACTGAGGTCCAGAGCTCTGTAATTAGGCTCTGTACATGGGAGGCTCTCGATGGTGGAGAAAATGGATGAGTGAATGAATAATAAAGGAATTAGAAGATAGAAAAAAGAGAAAAACCATTAATGCTCATACTGTTACAAGTAAAGAAAAAAAAAAAGCAGAGTTGCCAGAATGATTCTGGAGGAATTTGTACACATGGGAGGAAGACCGAGCTGATGTTTTAACAAAGAAAGAAAAGAAATAATGAGGACTTTCTATAATACTAGAAAGGACATATGCCATAATTACAATAATTAACATTACGCTGGCAAAAGAATACACATCGATTAAAACAGAAGAAAGTTCAGAAACAGACTCAGTTCAGTATATAATTAAGGTCCCCTTTAAAATCAGTAGGAAAAAGATGAGTTATTCATGAAGTGCCTAACTTTGGGAAAAACAGAGTCTCATCTCAACCTCCAGACTAGAAAAAATTTCAGAAATAAAATCAGGGAATATTGGAGGAAAATGTAGGTGAAATTTATATAAATTTTGAAGAAAAGAACACCACAGACAGAATTTGAAATGAGAAATGTTAATGTTTGAATAAAAATAATGGCACACCAAAATACAAGAAATAAAATGTAAAGGCAAATGGCAAAGCAAAAAAGAAAGTATGAACAGCACACGTGAAAAAGAGTTACTATGGTGAGTATGAAGCTCTCACTAATCAATAGGAAAGAGGGGGCTGTTTCCGTGGAAGACAAGACAAGGCCCATACATAGTAAATCAACCGAGAAGTATCCCCTGAACACATGGCAATCGAGCTTCGTGGCTGATGGCACGTCAGAACAACGAGATTCCATTTTTGACCCAGCCAGTGGACAACCTATTTTTTTGTTTAATGTAAACACTGATGTTGGTCCCAGTTTGGGGAAGGAGAATCATTTGTGCATGAATTGATGCAACCTTTTTGGAGGTGTATTTGGCAATCTCAAAATATTTGGTATCTCGAAAGCCTTGACAATATTCAGACTCTTCGACAAGGAAATTTCCATTTATGGGATTTTTTTCCTAAAGAAATAAATTGTATGTGGGGTTTGCTGTAGGCATGTTTGTTCCTGCATCGGCCAGGCACTGGGCCAATCTCAACGTCTAACCATTGTGATTGGTTGACCCCATTTCGACGTGTCCTGTGTAGCCCTCACTGAGGTTGTAGCAGCATATTTAACCACAGGGGAAGATTTGCACGGGGTATACTTCTGTTGCTGGTTTTGAAATAGCTGTCATTTATCTATTTTCTTCTAGATGGTTTGTTTAAAGAATTGGTTTTGTTTGCTGGTTTATTTTGGGTTTGGGTTGCCAGATGGGGGTGGGGGTTGGGAGGCTGGGTGAAAAAGATGAAGGAATTAAGAAATACAAACTGGCAGTTACAAACTAACCACGGGGATGCAGAGCACAGCACAGGAAAATAGTGGATAATATTGTAATAACCATGTGTGGTGCCGGGTGGGGGTACCCGACTTATCAGGGGGATCACTTTGTCAGCTGTGTAAACGTCTAGCCACTCTGCTGTCCACCTGAAACTAATACAATATTGAATGTCGACTGCTATTGAAAAAAGTTAACATTAAGAAAAATTGGCATGATCTTTGAGTGAAAGAAGCGAGATTCGGTCCGAGAGCTCAAAGAAGCGGAGCGGAGCTGCGGCTCCCGGTGCCCTACTGTCTCAAACTGAGCTCGCGGCGCGACCCCAAGAGCACGCTTCTCTGGCCTGGAGAGCACCTCCTGCTCTGCCCTGCGCTGCGGGAGCTCCGTGTCTGTGCAAACGGCCACTGTGGCTGGAAGAGTGGGCGGCACGCCGCTGGCAGCACTCCTGGGAATGTGTCGCTGCCAGGTGCTTCTCTTCCACCTCCTTCAGGCCTGGAACTGCGCAAGGCACTCAACTGTAAACCAGGTCAAATCTGACCCCTGTTCCGGCCTCTGGTTTATAGCAAACATACCTTCAGGCACAAGTGCCCGAGAGCTGGCCACTATGCCAGGGCAGGCATGAGGCGCCTGTAGTCTTTTTGGAGAGACTCTGTTTTCTTCTTTTCTCCCCTTTCCTCTCCTCACCTCTGCCCTACCCTCCTATCCCCTTCCCTCTGGTTTGTCCATCGATACTCTTTAGGGTGAAGCTCAGTCAGAGGGGAGGTTCCCATTCCAGGAGATCCAGAGCCCCCACAGCCATGGGCGGGCATTGTGAATATGCCTAAATGCCTGGAAGGCAGGAAAGGGCCCGAAAGAGCCGTTCCCTCATTCTATAGACACAGGAGGGAGGTCCGGAGAGGCAAAGGGGCTTCTCCCAGGTCACACGGCTACTCCCAAATCTAGGCTTCAGTTTAGAAGCTCAGTGCCCTTTCTCAGACTTTCTCAAAGTGGGGTCCTCTGCTAGTGCAGAGCCAAATCCGCTGGGGGGGCGTGTGGAGGTGAGGGGGGAAGGGATGGGAGTGCGGGGGTGATGGGGGCTGTGGCGAGACGCTAAAATGCAGAGTCCTGGGTCCTACCCCAGACCCACTGAATCAGCCTCTCTGAGAGTGGTACCGGGGAGTTTGTATTTTAACATCAGGCAACTCTTAGGCAGCCCTGCTTTATTTCATCAACACCTTCAAGCATTGCTTCTAAATGATCTATATAGAGGAGCTACACTTTATAAATTGTTTCCTAGAGAACATAAAAAGAACATATTCTACTAGTTGCCACTGGCCAGCCATGCCCTCAATTAGCTACAGTGTATGACAGTCAGCTCCTGTCCTTTAAGCCACAATCATACAGTTAAATATTCTGAACAATCTAAGCCAATGGGAAATGACCATACCTGTGTGGCCCCTTTAAGAACCTTTACTGGCCTGGGTTCTCGGTTGGGCGTGCTCGCTTCGGCAGGTCACTCCCGGCTTATCTCACTGTTACTGCCACTGCTTTGACTCATCTTGCTTCATACATGTGTCTCTGGCCCGAGACCAGATGTTTCCTGATACTGGCTGAAACCACCCTTCTCCTAATCGACCCAAAGGACCTAGCAAGTCCCTGGGAGATAAGTGTGGCTGGGGTCTGCCCTGGAGAATGTCTTGGAAGGTTCACTGGGGTGTGGGGGAGAGTGATGGCCATGCTGAGGGCCTGCTGCACAACTTGGTCCAAGATGCTAAGCAGGACCTTCCAACAGAATTAAACCAAAAGAGAAAACATCTGAACTCAGCTGGATCCGTGGGGATTCTGTGATGGCTGGGGCCTTGGGTGGGGTCTGTCCCCTGGGGACCCTGCATCCCACAGGACAGACCCTACCTAACTTCTGGTCGCTCCCACCTGCCTCCTGGCAGGTCCTCCTCTGACTCCAGAGACTCTGCAGCCCTCTCCCCATGGTCTGTCCGGCAAAGACAGTGCTGGGCTTCCCAAAGGGTCCCGTCAGGGGAAGGCACTCACTCCAAGACAACCTCCTCGTCAGCAGGACCTCAGGGTGCGCAGGGCAGGGCTATAGAAGTTTCCTTCATTTATTTTATTTTTCAGAAAGGCGAGGTTTTGGGCTTGAGAAAAGGGAGGAAGAGGCTGTTGTTTTAATCTGTCTGAAAGTTGCCGTTGGTAAACAAAACCAGAGGCTCTAAGAGAGTAGGCGAATGGTGTCCTGCCCACCCAGCCCAGTGTGCAGCACTAACAATGCACTTAAAAAGCGACATGTCGCCCTGGCTGGTGTAGCTCAGTGGATTGAGCACGGGCCTGTGAACCAAAGGGTCACTGGTTCGATTCCCAGTCAGACCACATGCCTGGGTTGCAGGCCAGGCCCCCAGTGGGGGACACATGAGAGGCAGCCACACATTGATGTTTCTCTCCCTCTGTTTCTCCTTCCCTTCTCTTCTCTCTAAAAATAAATAAATAACTAATATATTTTAAAAAACCCAACATGTCAAGTGGATCAGCCACTATCTGGATGTGGCCATCAGGGGGACAGCCACTTCCTGCCGGAGGCATTAATGAACACCGGCGCGGCTGACCACACAGTCCAGGGTGTGGGCTGGAGACCTCCAGATGCACAGCCCACTCCTGTCAGTGCCCCGGGAGGGCTTCAAGGTGTCGGGGCCTGTTTGGCATTTATCGAGCACATACACAGGGTTAACGTGTGGGACTGGAAGGCCAGGCTGCCTGTGGGTTAGCAGGGAGACTTCGATGTGCCTCGCCCTGGCATGTTCTCTGTGGGCAGGCAGTCCTCTTCGGAACCCAGGAGTGACCCAGGCGGTGAACCGGTGACACAGAGCCAGAAGCAGGGAAACTAGAGGAACCAGGCATCTCCTGAAAGCAGGCATCTCCTGACTAAGGGCCTTCATACAATCGTCCAGACAACGGCCGCGGAGTGCTGGCACGCTGCTGGCCCCAACAGCCCATGTGACTTGGCGTCCAGGCTGTGAAAGGACGGGGCACCCAGGCCTCGCTGCTGTCCTCGTCTCTGCACCGATCGGTCTCTCTGTCTGTGACTCTCCCGTGACTCTGAGACTTCATGATGCTTTCTGACTAAATTTACAGCCTTTTCTTTCCCCAGTTTTATGGAGATACAAATGACATACAACCCTGTATGCAGCATAGTGACTTGACCTACATACACTGCGTGTTTCCCACTATCAGCTTAGTTACTATCCATCAGCTCCCCTAGTGACAGAACTATTTTTTCCTCATGATGAACGAGTTTAGGAATTAGTCTCTTAGCACTTTCGAGTGTGCCACCGGCAGCGTTAACTGCAGTGGCCATGTTGCACATCACACCGGGGGCACTTACACACCTGTGACAGGCAGTGTGTGCCTTTGAACCACTTCCACCCAGCTCCCCCACCTCCAGCCCTGCCGCTGGTGACCACGGATCTGATCTTTTCCTGTGAGTTTGGTTGTTTTACATCCCACGCACGAGATCGCACAGTACTCCTAAGCACTAACTGGCGGCAGTCACACATCAGGCTCGTAGACAGAGCAGTGCAGGGGTTTTTGGGACTGGTTGTCCCTTCTCCTCCCCATGCTGTGGTGTGAACGAAGTACAAAGAGTTTAGACAGATGGTGGTCAAAACCTCCAAGCTGGGTCAGGAGGCCATGGTACCTGAGGTAAGCCCTCTCAGTGGGGTGCTGGGTGGGGACGGGAAGTACACAGAGCTTTGGCCCACCCTGTGAGTGATTATTTCTCTCCTCCCTGTCTCGGTCACTAGCAGGAACTCTAACCTGCCGAGGAGCCTCTGGCTTCCTTTGGGAATAGAACTCTTCAGCTTGTGACTCCCAGCCCATGGCAACAGGGAAAGCACCGCCCGGAAGTCAAGGAGAACACAAAGCACTGGAATCAGAAGGAAGTGGCAATCAGATGGCGCCCTGAACAGTGTTCAGTACTCATTAGGTATTCGACACTCATTGTCTGACTGACTGACTGAATGAATGAGTGAATGAATGAACCTGAATGGTCCAACTGCCTCTTTTTACAAAGGAGGAAACCGACCTAAGTCACTGGGGACGTTGATTCACTCTGAGTCACACAGTGGAGCGATAGCACCTGGGACAGACTGGTAAGGGCCTTGAGTCTCAGCTCAAGGAGAGCAGGGGTGGAGAGGAGGAGATAAGAATGAAAATGGAGACCCATAAAAAGAGTACAGTGACTTTAGATGATTACATAAGAAGAACCCAAGCAGCATCAACTCAGCGTGTTGGGTCCTGGATGCCGCCGACCCTCACACCCTCTCCTCCCTCTCCCCTTCCATCCGGGTCTCCTGGGTGAGCCTCTGTTATTTATTTTCTCTTGCTTTTATCTTTAGTTTCTCTTCTCTTTATCCCCCATACTCGGCATACGTGGTCATGCATCATGCATGAATAAAACTCTCATAGACCCAGCTCACCTCAAAACCTGGCCTTATTTCTCTCCGACCCTTCGCCATCAACCTCTTTGAAAAAGGGGACGGGACCTGCACTGCTCGGCACGCTGGTCCCTGGCTCCACGTGGCTCGGCAGCATTGACAGGTAGCCAGTCTGAACCGACATGTGCTGTGAGCGCAAAACACACTGATTTCAAAGACAGCATGAAAAAAGAACATAAAATATTTCATGAATAATTATTTTGAGTACATTGCAATAATGAAACTGTATTGCTAACATTAATTTCACCTGTTTCGTTTTACATGTTTGATGTGGCTACCAGAAAATTTAAAGTCACGCGTGTGGTATGCATTATCCTATATCTCTGTTGGGCGGCACTGGTCTAGACTCTGCTTCAAAGTGTTTAAAGACCATGTTATGTATAAAGCACAGTGCCCATAAAGTTAAAATGGGCTTTGGTCTGTGAAGAGCTTCTGTTGTCAAACCATCATTTACAACCTTTCAAGCGAGGGAACACAGAGGCTGTGACGTGGGAAATTGTGATGGAAATAACAAGGTAACTTGCTTATTAGCCAGTAAAGTCGAGCCTGAAGGCACAATAATGGTGCAGCTGAGCTGGTGCAGGCTCTATGCCTCTCCTCAGCCAGCCTGGCCGTACCCACACCCTCAGAGACGGTCCGCCCGCGTGCCTTCCCTGGGGCAGCTCAGGGCCCCCGTGGCCAGCCAGGAAGGCCCCCATGGGGTGGGAAGGAGGGCATGTGTGGCTGCAGAGACGCCTGGAGGAGCCCCAGACAGCCTCGGGACACCTGGGTCCCGACTGTCACAGCGCCTCCAGGTTCCCTCTGTCCTCCGGAGCACAGGCCTGTCCCTGCGGTCCGCATTGTCCTTCCTCACACTTAGTACCCAGGAGGCCAGAGTGGGTGACCTGAGACGTCTAAGCCTTAGCTTCCCTGATGGGCACCATGATGGCGGTGTCTCGTGGAGTGGTGGAGAGTCAGTGAGACAACCCTCGCACTGTGAGCCTCAGCACACGTTAATAAGAGCTCAAAGGGAGTTTAGGGCCCTCCAGTCCAGCTCTCACCCCAACTCAGGAAGGCCTGTGTGCTCTCCCCGTTGTCCAGCTCCACTTGTTCGCTGCCCATGGTGGCCAGACCCTGGTCGTCCCAGACCCTTGCGCGTGGCACATTTCATTTATTTTTATTGTGGTAAAATACGCGCGTAACGTAAGAGTTCCCATTTTAACCATTTTAATGTCCTGCTCTGTGGCATTAAGTGTACTCACATTATTGGGCAGCCTTTCCACCGCCCACTCCAGGCCTTGTGCACTGTCCCACTCTATCCTCATTAATACCGACTCACGTCCCCCGTGGTGTCCCCAGCCCTGGTCGCCCCTGCTCTTCTTGTCCCGATGCTTTTGTTGACTCCAGGTATCTTGAATAATTGGGACCCTGCAGTACTTGTCCTTTTGTGACTGGATTATTTCACTTAAAACCATGTCTTTGAGATTCATCCACACCGTACCACGTGTCAGGGTTTCCTTGGTTTCCGAAGAAGAGGACTATTCCGTTGTGCGTGCAGACCACATTTTGTTTATGCATTCATCCACTGATGGACCTTCGGTTTTTGTAGTTCCTGCCGGTTCCTCCAAGCAGTGAGCTTTGAAACCTGCCTTCCTGGGGTTTGCCCAGCTCTGCCTGGGGCCACAGGACCAGACCGCCCGCCCCCTCCCTCCCACCCCGGGTGCCTGGATTGGAAGAGCTCCTGAATGCCTGTTGCCAGACACTTTGCCATTATGGTGCAGGTTTTCAGACCTGCGTTAACGTCCTGATCTCCTTTTCAATGGGAGTTATCCTACACGGAGCTGACCTGGACTCTCCTCTGGCACTACGCCCTCTCTTATCTCAGCCCTTTCCTCACACAGCCTGAGAGCACACTGCCTGTTTTTGGCAGCCGTGCTTCATTAATTCGTGTATTGACCAGGTTTTATTGGGTACCTTATAAAGGTGAGGCAGTTCAGTGCAGCTGCTTAGAGCTTGAGCTCTGGAGCCAGATTTCCGAGGTCAGATTCCAGAATCCACCCCTCACTGTGTGCCACCGGGCACGTCTCCTACTCCTCGGACCCTCGATTTCCTTGTCCATGGAACAGAAATAGTACCGGAGCCCGCCTCACTGGGCTGTTGTGAGGATGGAACGAACGAGTGTCTGTGGATACACAGAAGAGCGTCTGGCACTCACGAAACATGCTGCTCTCCGTGCAGGACCCAGTGCCAGGGGCCGGAGGCGCGGCAGGCAGCCCGGCCGCCCGGCTGGGGCTCCCTGTGGTCTATAGCCTACTGAAGTGGTTGGGCAAGTAAACCATTACATGACAGCTAGAATTTATTCATGGGCAAATGTATAATTAAAAGATACCTTCTGAAGTAGAAATAAGCCCCAATTACACTCCAGTGTATTAAGTCTTAGGATACGAGATTTACGGGTGGTATGGAGCTGAAAAGTGGGGCGTCTAACTCACTGTCGCTCACTTACTCGTTCATTCGTGGAATACGAGTACTTGCTGTTGGTGGTTCCGGGAAGTAGCAGTGGAGCGAGCAGAGACCTCTCTCTTAAGAAGTTTACATTCTCTTGACGAGAGACGGACAAAAGCATAAATAAAATTATAAATAATAAAAATTACACTATACATTAATAAATAATAAGTACACTTATATTCACCATCCACCTGGGTGGTAGAGGTGGCATGATTTTTTTTTAATCCTCACCCAAGGACATGCTCAATAATTTTAGAGAGAGGGGAAGGGAGAAAAAAAGAGAGGAAGAGAAACAAGGATGTGAGAGAGAAACATCGATCGGTTGCCTCCCACACGTGCCCCACTGGGCACCAAACCTGCCACGCAGGTATGTGCCCTGACCGGGTATTTAATCTGCAACCTTTCGGCTTATGGGACAATGCCCCAACCAGCTGAGACACACTGGCCAGGGCAATGTGATTTTTGATAGATGCCACGTTTGGTGAGAAGGACAATGAGGACATCTGGATGACTCTGGGGCTTCTGGCCTGAGCAACAGGAAGCCAGCGTGTGAGGTCCGGGTGGCTTCCCCCAGGGAGGGGCGCCTGCATGGAGACTGGAGGGACAGCAGCGTCTGTCTAAGTGCAGGGCGCCGGAAGCAGGGCTTGCACCGAGCTTCTGGGCCACTATGGTGCCCTGTGAAGTCTTCCCCGTGCAGGAGCGCTCTGTCCTCTCTAGCACATCAGGATTTAAGGGGAAAACTTTGTTTTTAGAGACTTTAAAAACAACCTTGACTTTCAGCATTCCAAGAAGCTGGTCTTCCTAGTATTGTGTCTTCTAAGAGGTTGGTAAGTCTGCATTCCATGTTTTTTTTTTCAGTAGCTGATTAAAAAAAAAATAGTTGAGTTGAACCCAGTCAAGGACAGAGTCCTGTGTCACACCTCCCTTCCTGCTGCTATTAGCCCCGTTAACCAGCCCTCTTGGGGCACAGCCACAGATCAACTCAACTGTAAGTTAATAGTACTCAGCCTGCGTTTCTCCACGCTACTCCCTAATAACAGCCCTGAGAGTCACTGAGATAAGGTGTGTGACCGTGCTTGAAAGTTCTCCAGGGTTATGCAAATCGTCATTATTTACTATGACTTGGCCACTGGGAACAGAGAAACGGAGGGACTCAGTGAGCACGCTGCTGTCATAGAACAGCGGGGCCGTGCTATCCTGTCATTTCCTTTGTACCAGGCCTACCGGCTTTGAGAGATTGCTCTAGCTCTTGAAGTTACTTCTGTGGATGTGAAACAAATGGTGAGAATTTAAATAGGCCCTTTTTATTATAACATTGAAATTAAGTCAAGCAAGTTGTGTTCTGCCCTGATTTTATATTCTTGCACTTTTTCCAGGGAAGGGGTTGGGGGAAAAGAACACCAAAAAAGCAGAATCAACTGCTTTTTAAGAGACAGAAAATCTTTGGTGAACATGAGTATGCTAGGAGATATGTCCGTGGCTAGCGTGAGAGGTGACAAACATTTGTCAAACACTAAAGGGGAACTGACATGTATATATCATTTTTATAACTTCTCTTTTAAGCCTGTGAGTGATTCCTGTGGCCGTTTATATTGAGAAACTAGACTCAGAGATGCACGGCAATTTTTCCAAGGACATATAGCTGAGTAGGAAGTAACAGGTCAGGACTTCTGACTTCAAAGTTCACCATGTCTGCTACGCTCTGCTTCCTTCTTAGAATGGATTGAACACGGGTTTATTGGCTTTCCTGCCACTTGCTAGGTTCTGGGAACACAAAGGAGTATAAACCAAGGACTCTGCTCTTTAGGGTTTTAAGATCTAGAAAGAGGACAAAGAAGGCATGTACAGAAAAAAAAAAAACACAGTACATGGTAGTAAATGGTTAATCGTCACGTGGGTGATGCAGCACACACATTCCAGAGCAGTTCACTGGGGAGAGATGTGTGTGCACCGTTGGAGTCAGAGAAGGCTTCCTGGAGGAAGTGACATTTTATTTATTCTTTTGCATCTTTTTTTGTGACAGCCCCCTCTGTACCATGCATCGCCCTAGGCATTGGGAACAAAGCTGAAAGACATGACACTCGATGTCTGTTCTCTTGAAGCTTACTGTATGGGGGCGGGGAGTGTGGGAGAGAGAAAATAAAACAAACGAGCAAGGTAATTTAAGAAAGCACCGGATGCTATAAATTTTTTTTAAATGATGGGAGACTGGTTTGAATTGTTTTCTCTGAGGAAGTTGACTTAGAGCCGATATTTGAAAGATGAAAAGCCTCTATGGAAGAGCTGGCGCAGTATGAGTAACAGCAAGTACGCAGCCCCGGGGAGGGAGGCAGACAGAGTGTGTGGCTGCAGCCTGTGGTTGAGCGAGGGGCCTGGAGGGTGAGGACGGTGAGATGGGCAAGACAGGCTGCGGTCAGACTCTGCAGGGCCTGGGGAAGCCTGGCTTCGGAAAGCGTGGCTTTGGCTCTAGGGCCTCCTTGAGGCTGCTTGCTCCTTGAGCAGCAACCAGTGGCTTGGCATAGCAAGGAGGAGTGCAGGTGTGTGTCGGGGACTTGAGGATTCCTCTGCGCCGAACTAGGGGACCATATTGGAGGGCTGGGTGGTGGTCATTCCAGATCCAATTCTAAAGTGTTGGGGGAGGAAGAGGTCTTCAACGAATTTTCCACAGCCCTGCCTCCCCAGATACCTCACCCTCGCTGTGCGGAGGGAGAAAAGCGAATGAGTAGGCTATTTTAGTTCTGGGTCTGTCCTACAGGTCTCGTCAATACACAAGGAGATAGCCTCCTGACTAGTGAGTGTGGCTCAGTTGGTTGGGCGTCATCCCACAGAGTGAAAAGGTCACCAGTTAGATTCCCGGTCGGGGCACAAGCCTGGGTTGTGCTCTAGGCCCCTGGTTAGGGGCGTGCCAGAGGTCACCCATCCATGTTCCTTTCTCACGTCGGTGTCTCTCTCCCTCTCTTTCTCCCTCCCTTCCCTTCTCTCTAAAAACAAATAAAAATGAAAATCTTTTAAAAATACACGAGGAGATATTATATTATCCCTCCAAAATATGTAACTATTTCTACACTTATAATTAAGTATTGACTTTTATATGTGGGAAAGTGCTGGAATCTTACCAGTTCCCACCAAGTGGGCACCCCCGTGTCGCCAGTGCCCGGGTGGAGAAGCAGAACACAACCAGAATCCCAGAAGTCTCCTCATGCTTTCTGTTGTCACAGGAAGTCGCTGGGCTGACTTCTAGCACTGACGCGTGGCTTTGTCTGTTTATAAACTTTATGTGAAAAGAGATATTTGGCTTACACTTCATGTCTGGCTTCTTTTGATCAGTACTGTGTGTGAGAGGTGCATCCGTGTTGTCGCCTCGGGCTGTTTATCATTTGTCCTTGTTGCCGCATCGCACACCACCGGGCACTCCGGTTTGTCTGTCCATTCTGCTGTTGACAGACGTTTGGGTGGTTCCATTTGGGGCACATTGTGCTGCCGTGAGCATTTTTGTGCATGTCTTCTGGCACACACAGAGTACGCACTTCCGCTGCATATACATTAGGAGTAGAATTGCTGGGTCAGAGGTTATGTGTGTGTTCAGGTTCAGTGAACACTGTCAGTTCTCCAAACTGGTTGTGTCAGTACTAGTTAGTTTTAAAAACCAGACTAAAAGTACTCTTTATTTTGTCGAACGAATACCCTGGGTTGTGGTAACCCGTCCTAGGTAGGTCTATTTCCCGGGACAAACTTCTATGTTGCATGCTGCTAACACAGACAGACTTTGTGCATTCCCTCATTCGGTGTAAACGAGTCTGTATTTCT
>PVKM010017473.1:0-25874 GCA_004027735.1 Carollia perspicillata
AAAAAAATCCTAACTGGGAGGAATAAGATTCAGAAGAAGAGATTTGGAACAGGAGAGCCTAGCCCAGAAATCACCGAAGACAAAGTTTTTGTGCCTAAAGGTGCTGAATTCAAAGTTGACTCTGATCTTAGTGCTTCTAGGTGACTTTGTGCCAGTAGCTCACTAAACCTCCCACAGGCTTCAGCTTCCCCGTTTATTGAAAGGGTATCACGTCGCCTGTATGTATCTTTATCCCTTGAGATAGGGACTGTATTAGGGTAAAGCAGACCAGAGACCAGACCACACTTGGAGTTATTTAGAGAAAAGGAGATGCAGAGATGCAAGATCTGATCAGAGCTCCTGGCTGTAGACAGGCAGGAGCCACCTCCAGGCAATGCTTCAGCTGCCCCAGCTGCAGGCTGTTTCGATTGTCTCAGAGTGCCTGAGATAGGGAAGACGTGCCTCACGCGCCCTGGGTAGCTGATATCTGAGTTCAGATCTCTGGGTCAGCTCAAGGAAGCTGAATGGCAGGGAGGAAAGTTCCTGTGATTTAAGCAACACAGACAAATGCAAACCTGGAGAACCCCCAAGGATAGGTCTGCCAGCTGTCCCAGTTTGTCCAGCACTGAAGGGGTCCCAGAATGCAGGACTTTCCTGTGCTAGAATGGAGAAAGTCCCAGGCCAACCAGGACAAATTGGTCATTACCCCAAAGGACTCACCCATGGAATAAGCCTCTGGTTTGCCAAAGGACCCTTCAATACCAAATGAAATCTTCAAGTGCGGAAGGATTGAGAGCTCAGGTATCCAGGGTTGGGAGGCCGAGTGCCCCCATGCCTGTCCTGGGGAGCCCTTGGCACACGTTACTGTGCCTGTGTCCCAGCCTCATTGGGCCTTGGTTCCTCCAGAAGATTTGGGTAAGTTTATCTTCCCAGCTGGAGGACAAAATACAGTTAGAAACTAACTGAGGTTTCTCGGGACCCTGGGCCTTGAGAATGGTCTTTCTTGGTGATTTCTTAGAGTAGCCTAGGAGCAAACCCAGGAGGGGGCCACAAACAGGACTCTGCTTCCTGGCCATCCCAGAGACCACTTAGTTCTTCAATGAACTCAGTGGCTGGGGCACATTAGGAGCAAAGGATGGGCGGGGGGTGGGGGGGAGCAAGAACAGCCATTTCCAGGCTTCGAACACCAAGGGCAGCTGAGCTGCCACTAACTCACAGACTGGACAGAGCAGAGAAAGGGGCAGTGCCCCTCTCCTCGCCCTGCCCCAGCCCCACAGGAACGAGTCCAGCTCAGGGAGCTGAGCTCCCCTGGCTCGAATCCACTTCATTTTCTCCTAAGCTGCTTTGTGGGGCAGGCTGCTGAGCACTGGACATGTCCCGTCCTGCTGTAGCCGACTTTCTCTACGGCCAAGGGCAGGCTCCAGTTCCATGCCCCTTCTGCCAGCTGAAACAAAGCCCGGGCTCAAACTGGGCCCCTGAGTTCACGGAGACCAGAGGGCATGAGTGGATACTCAGCTCCTCTGTCCCTTAAAGGCAGCCTGTCCTAGTCCAGGGCCAGGGACAAGGAACAGGACCAAAGAAGTCAGGATAGAGAAAGCTCCTCCCTTCTGCCTTTGCCAACTTATACTATTTCTTAATTCAGCAAATGGGTTATCAGTGTCAACTACATGCAACACAATAGGAAAAAGCAGAGGCAACTAAGACCCAGGCAGAACCCTAGGAGGGACAGGAGGTCCTGAGTGTTGAAATCGACAGATCCTTCCCAATGCTCACCCTAAGGACTCTGCGTACGGCTGCCCCACTCTGCGTCCCCACGTCAGTGAGCACACGCAGAGTCGGGAGATAAAAGGGACAGAGAAGAAGCCCAAATCCTGGTTAATTCACAAAGCAAAGATCTGTCGGACAGATAACCAAGACTTACTTCAACTTGGAACACACCTCTAACAAGCAACCTTTACTGCCCGGGCCCTACGTCCAGCCCCTAAGGTTCAAGCTAGAGAATGAAAAGGATCTAATGAGATCTGTACTCAAATTTCTTTTCCTTCTCCTTGACTGGTTCATTCATTCATTCACTCATTCATTCATCTCGCATTTCTTTTCTTTTTAAATTCTCACCCAAAGACATGCTTATTAATTTTAGAGAGAGGGGACATGGGGGAGAGAAATATCGATGCAAGAGAGAAACATTGATTGGTTGCTTTTTGTACGTGCCTTGACAGGGGACTGGACCCGTACCTAGGCATGTGCCCTGATCAGGAATCGAACCCGTGACCTTTTGGTTTATGGAATGATGCTCCAACCAACTGAGCCATCTCGGCCAGGACACAGTTCACATTTTATAAGAGCCTTCTGTGTGCCAGCACGGACCTAGGCACAGGGACTCAGGGAGGAGTTTAATCCAACCTCACGCAGCATCTACTGCCCCCACTATCCTGTTTCTGGCTACATGATTCCAATGGATTACTGCTGTGGGCCTTCGAACTCTCCTTATTGGCCAAATCCTGGGGCCAGCCCTGTGCTTAGGCTGGGAACAGTCTAGGCAGAAGCCCACTCTGCACAGATGCCTCTGTAGTGTGAAATTATGAACAAAGAAGCTACTTGGGTGTTTGCCTCTCCCCCACCTCTCCCCTCCCCCTTTCACATCTGCCTGGGATGGAAAGTCCACCACTCTTAGCTCATCTGCTCAAATCACAAGCTGAACTCCCAGGAAAAGAAGTAGCTCAAGGATGTTAACAGGCAGGAGCCCAGTGAAACAGAAATATAACATTTCATTTTGCTCCTTATGTACCAGTATCTTTTTTTTTGGTGTCTAAGAAAGCAGTGCCAGTGCTTCTGTTTGCCTAGCCTTCTGACCTCTCCTTCCCTCCTGGAACTGAGGCCTTGCTTCCTATTTATTCTCAGCTCCATTCCTTTCTGTATCTCTCTGAAAGCCACAAATGGTGTCTTAACTGTATTGCCAGGCACGTGGAGAGTTACAGGAAACGGCCAGTGATAAGGAGCTAGCTAATACAGAGCAAAGGAGCTCAGTGCCGACCAGTCTCTCTCTCCAAGCCCCTTCTCAGGACCCCTTCCTGACCTGGAGTCTCTGGCCCACTTAGGCCGAAGAGCATGCTGAGAACCCTGAGGTTGACCGGCACCCCCTGTGCCCAGGCAGGTTGCTCCATTTAATTGTCTAACTGCAGATTTCTGTCTCTGATCTGCATGGGAAGATGGACAGGCAGCTGTGCCAGGCCCCAGGGGACCACAAACTCCCGGGGAGGAGGCTTGATCACCTGGTTCTCTACACTGGAGGCCTCAGGGGGCCTCCTCAAGGGCAAGAGACAGCCCAGGCCTCCAAAAGGGAAAAATACAAGAGCAAGTCTAAGCCAAACTCCACGTCCTCCCAGTCCCTCCCCACTGCTCCCATTCCTAAGGAAAGGACAGAACAGGTATCAGGCGGCCAGGGTGGCCAGGTCTCCTTTCCCGTTACAGGCACAGCTTCTGACTCTGTGTGTGTTTCAGAGAGCAAGTCCTCTGACTTCTCTGGACACAGCCTCATCAGCCGTAAATGTGGTCTGGGGCCCTGGCTGCTTTGAGATGACCCTGTCTGGGTGAGAAGGAAAGAAACTGCTGTTAAATGCTGTTTATACCTCCTCACTGATGGATTCTGGAACAAGCAGTACACACTTCTAATCTGCGACGTACGGTCAAATTTCAATTGTCGGCCACTACTCCGTCCTTATGTAGCGTCTGCGGATTCCTGCAGTTAGCTACTGGATTGAGCAGATGATACAAAGTAATAATAACTATCACTTACTGAGCACCTACTATGTGCCAGGCATTGCTTACATGATCTAAGCTAATGTCACATCAGTGGAGACACTGATGCAGAAGAAAACTAGCTAAGTTGCTCAAGGCCAAGCAACGACAAAGAGGTGGATCGAAACCCACATTCAAGTAAGCTGACCTCAGAGCTTCCTCTTAACCTCTCATGTCTGCGGGCACGTGCCCTGCAAGCTATAAACTATCGTACACATATGAAGAGTGATTATTAGGTAGCTGACAGTAGCATGAGCCGGGGAAGTAGCATGGGTGCAGTATAGTCAGGGAAGATTTGTGTCTGAGCGTTAATTTAATTAAATGCAGTAGAGCCGTGTTTCAGAGCTGACCGGAAAGGCTGTCCAGGGCGTCTCAGGCTCTGACTCTCCCCATGAACACAAATACCTGGAATTTGACTGAATGGGATGTAGCGGACTTTTCCCAAGGCTCCCAGACTGGTGTTCATGGGAGGCCTGCCTCACCCGTCCACAGCGTGGACGGGTCCCGTGGCGGGGGGAGGGCACCACCCCACCGCCGTGTGGTCTCCACGTCCTCAGCAACACCTCCCAGAGAAGGAAGCCTTTTCCAAAGAAAGAGATTACTCACTGTGGGGTGAAAGAAGTGACGTCCAATTAGGGAGAGTCATTGATAGGCAACGAGCCCGTAAGGAATGGATGAGTCCAGGCAATGACCATCAAGGCTGCTAGCATCACAGAAGGCGAGGCAGCCAGACATCTCGCCTCCTGATAGGTGAGTGCCGTCACCCAGGGGCTCTTGCTTCCCTCCCCTAAATAAATACATTAACGAAACCTGAATTTGATTAGGGCTGCAATCTAACCAGCCACACGCACAGAGACGGTGGAACGAGCTCAATGGTATAATGAGGGTGAATCGGGCAAACCCAGAATGTTAGGAACTCTACAGGACGAATGGCCCAGTTCCTTGAGCAGAACATTGCCGGACAGAAAAAGGAGGGAGACAAGAGGATGCACAGATTGAGCGACTTAAAAACTGGAACAAGTAGTCGCAATATGTAGATTTTTTGGATCCAAATTAAAAAGAAGACTAGAGGAAAACAAATAATAACCAGAGAAATATGAAAATTAACTGAATACTTGATTATATTATGGAATTGTTCATTTTGGTAAGGTAAGACAATGATTTTTTTAAGTTCCTATATTTACAGATGAAATGAAAACTTGTCTAGGATTTCTTTCAAAATGATCAGAAGGTAGCAAGGGCTGGGATTACACTTAAAACAGGATGGACCATGATATGCCTTCAAAACCCTTGAAGCGTGGGCCCTGGCTGGTGTGGCTCAGTGGATTGAGTGCTGGCCTGCGAACCAAAAGGTTGCCAGTTCAGTCCCCAGTCAGGGCACATGCTTGGGTTGTGGGCCAGGTTCCCAGTTGGGGGTGCACAAGAGGCAACCACATATTGATGTTTCTCTCTCTCTCTTTCTCTCTCCCTTCTCTTCACTCTAAAAATAAATAATATCTTGTTTAAAAAAAGAGAAAAAACTACTGAAGCTTGGGTCCACAGTGATTATTATACTATTCTCTCTACTTTTATGCACATCTGTAATTTTCTACAATAAAAAGTTTTTTAAATAACACTTAGACCCAATGATCGGCATTTGGTGACAATGCACAGTGCGTGATGCTCCTCTGAGCTGCCCAGGCCTCTGGCTCTGGCCTCTGGGGCTTCCACGCCTTGAGAACATGATGGGGGAGGACCCCGGGCTGCTTCCTCCTTTCCAACAGCTCCCCTGCAACAAGTTAGACCTCACTTTCTACAGCTATGTCCCCTTGGGGACTTTGACAGAGGCAGAGCCAGCACTACAGCAGAAAAAGCAGCCCTCCCTCACTCCCAGCACAAGGCAGTAGTGGAGACGCACTCAGTCTTCTGAGGCAGAATCCCCCACTGCCCTTCCTCCCAGGACCACCCTAGCTCAGAGCTGACAACTAAGAGCTTTCCCGCCCCCTGCTGAATATCACCTCTCACTACGCTGGGACTTGAAAAGAACTCTCACCACAAACCAGCATCCACAGTAGCTGGAGGGAGTGCCTGTTGCCTTTCTGTCTCCATTAGGCGCCAGAGTGGGAAAGGGGGTGAGGAGAGAAGGAAGAAGTCGTGAGAAGGACAAGCTGTACAAGAACCAACCACCCAAGCCCACACTCCAGCCCAGCCCAGCCAGGGGCCTAGGCGTCGCCCACCCCACCTTGGGCAAACAGCTGGCACCTCCCAGGCCAGTCCCTCCCTTAGCACTTCCTGGTGCTACTGACCACAGAGCTCATGGGAGAAGAGAGCAGACTGAGGGAGAAGGGGGTGCAGAGTTCAGAAGGGAAAGGAGAGGACTGTGGGGTATCTGGAGAAGTCCCTAGGAAACGAGGAACAGATGGGGAGAGTGCCTGGCTTGGCACATTCCCGAGCTAAGGCTATAACTGAGTAAAGGAAAGAGAGGAGAAGAGAGAGCAAGGGAGAAAGAAAGCAACAGTAAGGTGTGAGGAGAGACAGATGGAGCAGGAGGATTAGAGTCCCCCAGGAACATGTAACCCGAGTGACTGCCCACCCGGCTCAGCAGCCCCTGCCTCCAGGGTCCCCCAGCCCTTCCCAGCACAGTTGCTCAGAGGGGGTTCCCTGCCCTTGGGGCCCAGGAGGGGTATGAGGCACCAGCTCGCAGCCATGCCTCCTGGCCCAGCTGGTCCCTTTCCTACCTCCTAGCAGCCTGCTCCTGCAAGAGAAACCAGCGGACCGATCCACCTGCCTCCTAAGGGGCTGAGTGCCAGAAAGGAGGCTCCACCTCAGACCAAGTGGCCAATCAAGGGAGCTAGCAGGAGCCTGTCCAGAGCCCGCCCTTTTGGGGGCACAGTGCCGAAGGGGACACAAAGTTAACTTAGTATTCATACCAGGTGCCTGTTCCATATTCATGAACATGCTGGGTGGCCACAAGGTGACAGCCTCCCACCTCCTAATACTCACTGACCTTCAGGGACCACGGGGCCAGCCCAGGGTTCCCTCAGAGCCAACCCACACCACACCCAGGGCAGGCAGGCATCGCCCTCCCCCGTACTCATGGAGCAAGTGGGCCAACAGGTGCCTCACTGACAGCAGAGGAACCTTGTGACTGACCCCAGGGCCCTTCCAGCTCTGAAACTCAGATCCTGGCTCTGCCACTTGCTGTGACCTAAGGCAAACCACTGACCACCGCATAGCCTCTGCTGTATGAAGTTGCCAGGATCCTGTCCCCCTCAGCCTGCACCTCCAGAGCCATGGGAGTGAGCACAGAAGGAAAAATGCTCAGGGCTCGCAGGAGAAGCAACACCCTATAAATGTGAGGTGTCACTACCAGAAATGAGAGTGCCACACCTAGGAAGGAGGAGGCAGGTTTCTGTCAGGCTTCGCAAGGCCATCTGAATAAGGAGAAGGCAAAGGAAAACCAAGCCAGAGAACAAGGCCCCCAGGCCTTGCACACCCTGCCCAGGAGCTCCATGGTTCGTGATTGAGGGGGTGGGGGCGGGGAGATGAAAAATGCTTCAGGAGTGTTTGCTTCGGCAGCACATATACTAAAATTGGAATGATACAGAGATTTGCAGGGCCCCTGTGCAAGGATGACCGGCAATTTCATGAAAAATGCTTCAAGAAAGAGCAAAGAAGGGGACAGAGGGATGGGCAGGAAGGCATGCTCCAGCCCTAGGATTTGTCTGTGTGGGTTGATGGGGCCTCTCTAACCATCAAGGGCTTCGCCCAAAGCAGGTGGCTATGAAGGGCAGGCAAGTCACACACAGTGGCTCCTTCTCCTCATCGCCCGCCGCCCCCCGCCAACCCTGGGAGGAAGCTGTGGCTGCAGGAACTTCACAAGGAATTAGGCCTGAAACCTAGGACTATAACGCCTCTCCTCTGAATAATAATATTCATAACAATCTCTGCATAACTTTTTATACACACTGACTATTTTCACTGTAGCTTCACAAATCCACCGGAGGGAAGCCTTGTGTCCGATCCCTGGTCCTCAGCTGATTAGCAGCTGGTGCTCTGAGGGGGACTCTCCATTGGAAGTTATGCATCTCAGGGAAGCAGCTCACACCCTCGCATAGCCCGGGCCTTGGCGCTTAGCGGGGCGGTGAACAGGAATGCCCAGGCCTGTCCCACTCTCTGGGAGGAACCTCCTTGGTGCTGCTGTCCAGAGCTCTGTGGAGTGCACCCTTCCCAGGCCACCTCGGCCAGGAGTTAGCGACCATTTACAGACCAAGTGAATTCAGGGGCCTCAGGGGTTAAAGGCAGGTTGTTCTATGAAGGGCCGGGGTTTTACTGGCAATGCATTCCCTTAAAAAACCAAGAAGTATCTTGCTCCTGCTAGACAAGGACATCTTGATCATCCTATTTAAAATCATAAGGTTCCTCTGAGGAGGTCCAGCCTTGGGCCATTTATCCCCAGGCCTTGAACACAAAAGGCCAGGAGTAATATGATGTTGACTGTGGCAGGGATGAGGAAGGAAGAGAATCCCCATCTCCAGAACCTTCCCTGGGGACAGGCCTGGGCTGGGGTGAAGCGTGCAGTGTGGACTAGATGTGCCTTAGCCCAGGTGCCCTGAGAAGCTCCCCTGAGGCAAACCTCTGCACAGGGCAACGAGGCAAAGGCCACAGGTAATACAAACCCCATCTCAGGGGGAAGAGCCAGGTAGGGCCAGCGGCAACAAGGTGAAGTAGAAGCAAATCCCTCTTTCAGCCTGTTCAGTGAAATCTTAAATTTTTGTGACGCAAAGTCCCTGACCATCTGAACGACTTCTCGAAAAAGATCACCACAGGAGGAAGGCTCTCGGCCTGCCATTCTGGGCTTGACCAGACCGCCAGTCTAGGAAACAGGCACTTTCCCACCGGACTTTCTCCTTCCCTTCGGCCTCCCAAGGGTTAACCTACAGACAACCACCCGCTCCAGCCCCCATCCCCAGACAGGCCAGAAAAGCAGGATGGATGGGACAGTTGGTGGGGAGGTGTTTAACTTGGCCCCAGCCCAACCCTACAGACAGCTCCACTCAGGGTACAGACACCCAGCCTGGGCCCCTCAGACCAGGCCCCTCCCTCCCTCCACCCCCGGTGAAAGGTTGTAGAGAAGACCTCCCTTGGGTGAGGGAGGCAGAGGCTGTTTTCCAGGATCAGAGAGCAGTCTGAAGGAGGACCTCTGTCTCGCGTGCATCTTCGAAGCTGCAGCAGGCAGCTCTGTCCTCCTCTGCCCTCTGCCGGAGCAGCAGTACGAGGGCGAGGAGACACCCAGACAACAGCAGGCAGCCTGCAGCTGCAGGGACAGCCGTGGAGTGACAAAAGTGACCTTGGGAGATGGCTGACAGAAAAGGAGTCTGTCATTTCCTCCTCCCCCTTTTCTGTCTGGGCGGTCAGGGCTTCACCCCCAGGGGGAACAGGGGAGGGCCAGCTGTCCTGAGCCAGGCAACGGGGATGAAGGTGCCTGTGCGGCAGGGGCCTGTCTGTACCCTCCTTTCGACCCCTCCCCCCACAGCCACTGTTCTACCACGGTCCTCTGTCACCTTGCCTCAACTGCTTTGAGCCAGCAAATAATTCTGCCAGGTCACCTTTAAGAGGTGCCTCTAAGGTGTTCCGGAGAAAAAGCCCCTGAATGTGGGAGTGGCCCAATGCAAACCCTTCTAGAGGCAAGAGAGGCTTTTAAGGGGTGTTGTACCCCTTAGATCTGATACTCTGTGCTCTGACCCTGACTTCCTGCCTCCAGGCACCCACTTAACTTTATCCTAAGACTTGGATTCCCAACCTCACCCCCTGAGCCCCCCAAATAGCTCTCACTGTGTCACCAGAAGCTCCTCCATTACCAGAAAATCTTCCCTGTGTGTGATGTAGACGTTAGACTATACATTAAATGTGAGACAGCAACCGAGTCCCATTGCCCTGGAGGTAAAGAGCACCTCTGAATGTGGTCTCCCTGTGCTCTGCAGACGGCAGTTCGCTCCTGCCCTGGTTCATAAACCCTTGGGGCATCTCTGCTGCCTGCAGGATAGAGGCTAAATTTCTTAGTTCAAAATGCAAGACCTTATATAACCTACCCCCAATCTGTGTATCCAATACAGTCTTCTACGACCACCCTGCAACTAAAAGCATACATATCCTGTAAATGTGACAAGTCACTGGAATTCAGTGAAAGGAGTGGTCACTTCTGGCCGAGGCTCTCAGGCCAGACTCCGTGAAAGCCGCAGGGGCAGGGGAGGGGGGAGGAGGTATTATTCCCAATCACGCACTGGTCAGCTTGCGTGCTACTCTGCCCTCCTCCTCCCTCTACCGCCCCACTACAAGCCTGTCAACATAAAGGACATATACAGGGGTGGGAAAAGTAGGTTTACAGTTAGCTGTTCGCATGGAAAAAGACATGCAGGTTATGACTATTGCCATAGCCTGAATAGCTCTGTTTCACATACTCACAATTGTAAACCCACTTTAGCCCACTCCTGTATCTGCAAATCCATATGGATACCGGAAATGCTTTTCTACACTTGAAGGTCTGTCAAAATCCAGGCATCCAGGAACAGAATCACGAAAGCCAGGAGCTGCCTCTGGGGAGCCCCCTGCACGTGCTGGGATGGCTTTTGTCTGGCCTGGCCAGAGCCCTGCACTTTACCAACAACCCTCACTGAAAGAAAAGAAGGGCCTGAAGGCATGGAGAAAAGAATTTTAAGAAGCTCTGGTCTGTCTGGATTCCTAGACTTTTCTGTTTGGACCTTTGAAGGGAAGGGTATGAGAAGAGTTAAGAAAAAAAATGTCCAACTGCCTCTGCCTTCCATGACTGGCAACTCAATGCTATTTATCAGTGGCCAGGCAGGGGAGTAGGAGATGGAACTGAGCTTGGAATGAAGGGACAGAGACCAGACCAGACTAGTGGACGCCTAGACTAGCTCGCTCCTCCCTTCCTGGGCAGTGTCTTGAGCCAGAAAATGATGCGGCCAGAGCCAGAGCAATAAGAGGGAAGGACCTCAAGGAAGAAAAGACATAAATCATCATCATCCCCAGCTCTACCAAGGACCCTCCTCCACAATTCTGCAGTCTCCTTTCTGATCCATATCATAACCCACCCAGCAAGGCATCACCACTGCAGAGTCATCCTGAAAAGGGTCCTGGTATGTGACGAGACAGAGAGAGACCAAAATGAATTAGAGCCAAGGGGTAAAGAGGACACATGAATGTGAAGATGAGGAAAAGAAAGAGAACGCATGAGCTCTTGTTGGAATTAATTTTCAAAGAGCAAACAAAAGCAATGACCGTGGGAGGGCAGACTCCTGAGGCTCAGCTGCAGGGGAAGCGCCTGGGTGACTGGAGACCTGGCTGTCTGCCCTGTGATTACGAAGAAGGTGGGAGGTCGCACCTGGGAAATGACTGCCCAAGTGCCCCGGGGGAGGGGCAAGGGATTTGGAAGCACAGTGCCAGAGTAATTATGTGTGTGTCAGTGAACAATGCACACACTAAAAGCCAGTGACAGAGCAGTTCTGTCAAACACAACAGTAGCCATAAAGCCATCCCAAGCCATAGAGTACTTGTCGAACCCCAGAGAACAAGCAGTCACGTCATCACAGGCAACGTCACTTGAGTGCATACTCTACACCAATACTGGGCGTTTGGCATATCTTATTTCCCTTCATCCAAACAACCCTATGACCTAAGTGTTATCTTCCCCATTTTACAGAGGAAGACACTGAGGTTTCAAGAGGTTGAGTGTATAGAAGGAAACATTCACCCTAAGTTCCCAAAGACCTAAGTTTAAGTCGTGACTCCACAACTTTCTGTGTGACCCAACAATGTCACCATGAACACAGTACTTAACATCTCTGAACCTCAGCTTCAACATCTATAAAACAGAAATACAACTAAGTACTTCTCAGGTTAGTGTGAAAAGTAAATAAGATCATTTCTGTAAAGCTCCTAGCTAGTGCTGGTAAGTGCACACAGTAAATGTCCAGTAAACGTCAGTCCTCTTCTCTGCCCCAAAGTCATTGAGATGACTCATTCATTCATTCATTCATTCATTCAATGGACGGTGGCATGTCCAATGTATAAAAAGGGGGCAGGGAATGGGACTGATGGAAGCCCTTTTACATGCCAGGCACTTTACGAGGTCTTGAGGGCAGGGCATAGAGATTAACAAGAGGGACAGGACAGAATCCCTGCCTTCAAGCAGGAGCTGACAGCATAGTGAGCCAAACCCATTAGATAACTGGGTGCTGTGATGTGTGATAAGAGCTGCCTTGGGAGTTTAGGAAGGTGAAGGAGGGAGGCTGCAACGACTCCTGTGGGCCCATCAGGGAAGCTTCTGAGAAGAGATCTCACGACTTCTGGAGCTGAAATGGAGCGGCAGAATCTCTTACATCGTTTCTCCTAGGGAGATGCTGATAGGATTCATAGGCTACAAATCATTACAGACTTTCCGCCTCGGCTGGTGTGGCTCAGTGGATTGAGTGCTGGCCTGTGAACTAAAAGGTTGCTAGTTCAAATCCCAGTCAGGGCACATGCTTAGGTTGCGGGCCAGGTCCCCAATAGGGGGCACATGAGAGGCAACCACACCTTGATGTCTCTTTCCCTCTCTTTCTCCCTTCCTTCCCCTCTCTCGAAAAATAAATTAATTAAATTTAAAAAAACACAGACTTTCTGTCTTCAAGAGTGAGAGATGAAACATGACTGCAAGTTCTTTGCAATTTCTACCAATGAGAGGTAGAGTCTATTTTCCATCTCTTTTGTATCTGGGTGGGCCTATGATTCCGTTTGACCAATGGAATGTAAAAGAATGATGTCATATGACTTCTGTGGCTAGGATACAAGGAACCTTGAAGTTTCCACTTGCATCTCTTAGCCTACTCTCTTGAGACACCCCCTATAGAAACAAACTGCCACACTGAGTGGAGCTGAGCTTCCAGATGACCACCATGTGAGGACCCACCTCGGTCCTCTGGCCCAGTCCAGCCTGCAGATAACTGCAAGGGCAGGGGACAGCCAAGCCAGCACCCAGCTGAGATCAGGTAGCCCAGAGAACCCTGAGAGATAGAAGCACATCTTTTAAAAGGTTTTATTTGTTTACTTTTACAGAGAGGAGAGGGGAGGGAGAAAGAGAAGGGGAGAAACATCAATGATACCTCCAACTAGGGACCTGGCCTGCAACACAAGCATGTGCCCTGACCGGGAATCAAACTGGCGACCTCTCAGTTGGTAGGCCAGCACTCAATCCACTGAGCCACACCAGCTGGGCAACAGCACATTTTTTTCTAAGTCTCTACATCTTGGGGTGATCTACATGTAGCAATAGGTAACCAGAGTGCCAAGACCCCACGTCACTAACTTGGGGTGTTTCTAGGGAAGTTGGAGCAAGGATCATACGATTATAGAAATGGACAGGAAAAGAGGTGCAATGAGAAGAAATTGTATATTGGGAGCGAGGAATCAGTTAAATTCTCCCAGTAGCCTCCAGCCCCCCACTCCCCTCCCCTCTTTCCAACACGATGCCAGATCAATACAACTTCTCATCCAACTTACCCCCTGGGAAATAACTGGGAGAAAATCAGTAACATATAAAGATGTTTATAGCAGAGCTATTCATAATAACAACAAACTGGAAACAACCCAAATTCCCAGTCATAATAGAAAAGCAATACAGTGATGGAGTAACATGACAGAATTATTTACAGCTATTAAAATGACAAATTTATGGGCCATTGTCATACCTGGAAGTACTTATAAAATAACATTAAACAATAAAAAAATGCATGGCACAGAACAACAGCTACGCACTAATTACAACTACATAAAATTATTAACAAAGGAGGGCCCAGGAAATAAGGCACGGAGTACAATATTTACTTACCCTTTTTTTAAGCAAAATTGGTTAGGTACCACTTTTTAATAAGGCAGAAATTCAAACTCACAGGTATTAAAAAGGGGGCATGCCTGCCTGCGGATTGGGAGACAATATTTTTGGGAGATGGGAACGTACTCTCTGTGGCCCAGAGGACGCGGGCAAAATCCAGGTTGGGGGAGGGAATGGGCTGGGCTGGATGACAGGGACAAGTGAGCGGAACGGGGCTAGGGCATCTCCTCAGGAGAGTAGCTGAATGTTAGAAAACAAACCCTTGGTGTTTGCTGACACAGTGCAAGGAGAAGGACTCACACAAAAGCCACCCATTATCCAGTAATTATTGTCTCTCTCGTGCCTGCAATTAACGGCTGTCTGAGAGGCGGCTGCCGGGTAACTAAACGTTCGCCAGCATTAGAGTCAATCAGCCAGCTGAAGCGCCAATTAACAAGCCCACTGCAGAGACACTCCCAGCACCCACCAGCAACAGGGAGGGGTGGGGGAAGGAGCAGGACGAGATAATGCAGATCTCGGGTACACTCCCACTCCAGAAGCAGAAAGGGATGCTCAAAGCAACATCCATCCCAAGTCAGAAGCCAATCAAGCCCCAAATGAGCCAGGAGGACGTACAGGTGTTTGGACCCCCAGCGCCAAGTCAGAGGGCTCTGTAGTCACTCACAGGTTGGCCAACAAGGTTCCTGGAGCTGCCTCGGCCAGGCCTGAAGCCGCCCTCAGCCAATGGGAGCTGATGAAGACAGAGGCAAGGCCCAGAGGTGCTGTCGCCTCCTGAGTTACGGCAGGGAAAGAAACAGAGGGCAGAGAGGAACCAGGCAGGGAGTCATCTCTGCTGGCCTACACTGAAACCGACTTACACTGGCCTTGGGCTGGTTTTCTTAGGCAGCAAGCTCAGAAACACAGAAAGGAGCCAGTGTCAGAGAATCCAAGATGATCATTCTGTCCTGAGGAAAAGGGTAGGAGAGCGAGCCGTTGACAGGAGGCATCCACGAGGGCACCCTGTGGTCCTGCCTGGCCCACGCAGTGCATGCCACTGCGCTGCACCAGTCAGCCAGGCCCTCCCTCCTCTGTGGACCACGGCCCCCGCAGAGGTCGGGCTGCGGGACCTGCGGCCCCAGAAGTTGTCTGCCAGGATTCTGGGGAGCCGCGGAGCCGCTGAGTTCAGAGAGGCAGACCATCACCTTAGAGATCATTTAATCCAGTGGTTCTCAACCCAGGCTTCATCCTAGAATTACCCAGACATTTTCGTAAAAATACTAAGGCCTGGGACCACTACAGACCAAATGAATCAGGATCTCTGCATGGCAGGGTGGGGGCGGGGCCCAGACACACGCATTTCTTTAATGCCCCCCAGGGGATACCAATGACTGCTCCAATGTCCTCAGTTACAGATGAGGAAACAGGAGTCCAGCAGGACGGTGATACCTTGCCAAAGGTGACAAAGGCAGCAGGCAGCAGAGCCAAGCGCCCACCAGCCCATCTGATTACAGGGCTGGCTGAACCAAGGAATGAGCCTCCTGTGGTGCCCCACAGGGGCCTGTTCTTAATCCAGCTGTGTCCATGCCTTCATCCATGATTTGCATAAGGACTCAGAAGACAGACCACCAGGTTTGCTGCTGACAAAGCGAGAGCTGGGAGGGATGGCTGGTACATACACACAGAATCAGGACTGAATTCTGAAATAATAGCCTAACGTTAACAAGACGAAATACTTCACAAATGTAAAACCCTACATTTAACATTTAAAAGATTCCAGTTGTACATATATTCCAAAAGTTTGAGATGCACTTGAAAGCCTGTTACTAATAAAATAGGAAAAACACAATCTAGATTTTTTTAGATGTATGAATGTTTTACAAAAACCTTTTCACTGGCATTCCAAGAGGCACACGGGGAGTGTGGCGAGTTTGTGATCAGCTAACCTGGAAATAGTGTTATGTCTGTCCCAGGAGCCTGCTTGGTGGGACTGATTTCAAGATCTTGGAAGATGGGATTCCTCCCCCACAACCTCATTCCCACCCCACGGCGAATAATGCAGAGCGTTGGTCTCACATTGTAATGTGCATGCGAGTGTCCCAGAGGGGCGGGGGAACCTTGTTCAAACACAGATTCTGATTTGGTGGTTGGGGGTGAGTCCTGAGATTCTGCATTTCTAACAAGCTGCTTGGTGGTGTAGATGCTGTTGGCCCACGAAAAGCAAGGATTTAAAGGGTCTCAAAGGTTTACCAGTGGAGTTGGAAGTTAGGAAGGTCACAACAGTACTTGCCCAGCTTACTTGATAAACAAGTACAGAGAAAAGTGAAAGAGACCCACTGAAGAAAGAAAAAACCCACGGAGCAGGGAATTTTATTTCAGGCCACTGTAGGTCAAGGGATTTTCCAAATAGAACACCAGTCACAGAGCAGCATTATAAAAAGGGCCAGACTGCTTCCATGAGGGTACAGGTATGTTTGGAAGCAATGTGAAGGCATACTCTGGGCCCCCCTTAACATTGACCTTCCCTCTGAAGCAGACAGATCACACCTTCTGTGTAAGAGACAGGAAAAGCAAACCTACCGGCTGTCCATGGAAAAGTGACCTGAGGACTTCAGGACAATGAGCTCAGTTTAAACACCAGTGATTTGCACACGCAGTCTGACATAATAGAAATGGACTGTCAAGTAGAGGGCTCCACAGTCCCCCTGAATAGACCACATCTGGAGTACCGCATTCCAGTCTACACAGCTTATTTTCAGAGGAGATGAGAAGCTACCATGCCCTGAGTGGGCTCACAGTTGCCGGGCACTGTCCTCAGCTTT
This sequence comes from Carollia perspicillata, assembly GCA_004027735.1. Lineage (NCBI taxonomy): Eukaryota > Metazoa > Chordata > Mammalia > Chiroptera > Phyllostomidae > Carollia > Carollia perspicillata. Next base: position 16,444 of record PVKM010017473.1, read on the forward strand.
TTACATGTGTTAATTCATTTCACCCTCTCCACAATCCTATGAGGCAATTACCATCATATCTCATGGTTTGGGATGGGTAAATTGAGGCTTAGAGAGATTAACCTCTCTAAGGCTACAGAGGATTATAACCAGAGGCTTAGAGAGTAACAAGGTGGTGAATGTGAAGTTAGATGCAAACTCAGACAGATGGACCCCAGAGCCTGTATTTTCCCCACTGTGTCATACTGTCTCTTGACACTTGTCTGACTCTTGAAAGGGTGACAAACAAGTGAGACCAGGAAGGAACAGCCAGGGTGTCAGACTAGAACCAAAGATTGGATGCTAAAAGAAGAAAAGTGTAAGATCAACGTTGAGGAAAGACAGGAATCAGCATTGTCCACTGATGGAAAAGACGCTGACGAGCTCTGCTCCCAGCCATGGAGGGGTCAGTGGTGCCGTTGGCGTGGGTCTGGGACACTGGAAAGGCATCTGCTCCGGGAGGGGGATGGAAGGAATGAAAGGTTGCTGTGGAGGCTGACTCTAGGTCCCTCTCCTGTCTTGGTCTGTCCATCTAGAAACACAGACTCTGACACCAGAATACAGAGTTTATGACAAGCCACATGTAGCCTGACTTGCCCACCAATTCCGGAGTGTGTGGCAGGAAATGGCAGCAGTGCCCAGATGACAGTTACCCAGGACAGCTGCAAACTGAACCAAAGGAAGGGTTGGGGAACTATGCAAGCGAGTTTCTGCTGACACCCCTTCCCTGACCTGTCATCTCCTGAGGTTCTTGTGGGAGGGACAAACTCCTCTAAGCTGGCTGAAAATAGCTTGCTTCTTCTCAAAGAAATACGGACAAATGCAGTCATCATGACAAATACATAAGAGATTGTGTTTCCTGTCCCAAACTGCACAGTGGGCCAGCACCTCATCAACACTCTCAGAGTGCCCCAGGAGTGAGTGACAAGGCTGCGTCTCCAAGGAGAAAGTCATAGACCGGTGGACAAGATATGATCCAACTCTGCCTTGCAAACCTGCCAGCCGGTGCCTGGAAGACAGTGGCCCTGCCTTGAGCCCGGTGGAGAAATACAGCTGACCCTTGAACACCATTGGTTTGAACCGCTCCGGCCAACTATATGCAGATTTGTATCAGCTGACCCATGTTGTTTAAGGGTCCGCTCCTTCGTTGGGGGTCCACATATGCAGAGGGTAGACTGTAGTCATAAGTAGATTTTCGACTGTGCACGTGTTCAGAGCCCCTAACCTCCGCATTGTCAAGAGTCCACTGTAATCTGAAATCCCAGTCCGCAAAAGGATTTGGGCTGAGAGCAGCTTCCTGTCTTACCCTCTTGTGGGTTGCCCCCAAGCAGAATGCCCAGAGAGGGTGGGAAGGTAGGTGTCAAGCACCAGTGATTTTAAGGCATTATGCTATTTACTGTGGGGATACACAAACTAATCACAGAGAAGGACATATGTGCATAAAAATATTTTGCAACTATTTCCAGCTGGCTGTTTCAGTCAGTAAAAGAACATTTTAAAAATGTAACTTAATAAGCCCCGACTAGTGTGCTTCAGTGGGTTGGGTGTCATCCCACAAACCAAAAGGTCACCAGTTCGATTCCAATCAGGGCACGTGCCTGGTGTGCGGCCGGGTCCCTGGTCAGGATGGGTGCGGGGGCAACCGATCAGATGTTTCTCTCTCACATTGATGTTTCTCTCTCTCTTTCTCCCCTACTTCCCTTCTATCCAAAAATAAATAAATAAAACATTTTAAATATATATATCTGAATCAGTGTAAGTGTTGGTGACTTGGCCTTGCTTCTGATAACACCGGATTTGGAAGATGCTGACCCAGGCCCTGGGTCCCCCTCCCTTCAGGGTTTCCCTGCACTAGGAGCCCTCTCTGTGCTCCCCACCCCTGCCCTGTCTGTTTCTCCCCTTCCTCCTGCTTTCGTCACATCTGGGGCCTGCCACCATGAGGCGGGTCTGCCGGATCTCCACCTTTATTCCCCTCAGAACCCACACGCACTCTGCCTCGGGCACAGCCTCCCCCATTGCACAGCCCTGGAGAGATGGAGGAGCTGGCTGGGTAACCACACACCAACAGGGACGCTCTAGAATCGCCCTGAACGGGACAGCAGGATCAGCATGACTCTTCTTGTCCCTCTCCTCCCACCACTGTGCTGCTCCCTCCCTTCCAGCAGTTCCCCCCACGAAAGCCACTGGAGCAAACCCTTCCTTCTCTGCTGGGTTGTTTGACCTTAATAGTAAAAGACCAGAGGCACTGGGGAAAGGGCTCGCCCAACTTGCCTTGTCACTATGCACAATCACATCTACAAACACACACACACTCAGAAAGAAACCCTAGTGACAGGGATATCAGGGAAGAGCAGAACACAGGGAAAAGAAGAGACTCAGTTAAGCCCACCCTGCTGGCTGCCACCAGAGGGTCATTTGGGTTAAATGAGGTCATTGGGTTTCTGGACTCACAGAAGACCTGAACTTCAAAAGGAAACTGGGGCTTCCAGAGGATCTACTGCCTTGTTAGATCATCCCCCTCCTGTAGTATGTGGGCAGGAGGGAGCTGTAAGGACTAGATAGGGTTTCTGATTCTCCCCCCAGCCCAGCTCCACCTCCGGGCCTCTGCCTCAGTGTCTTTGTGGATTTCTTTCTGCATAGCTCAAAGGGGCCCCCTGATGAGACCAAGCGCAGCTGCGGGCCCTCCCTATGTGCACATGGACACGCAAGTAACACATGCACACACTCTCAGCCCTGCAGAGGAGACCGCATCTACCTACCACCGCCTCTCCCAGGACTCAGCGTCTGAGCACCTGGGCAGGAGAGGCCAGCTGGGCAGTCATGAGCGGCTGCAAATAAGCTGTGACTATTGAGGCTGTTGGGACAAAGGAGAGCCAAATAAACCACCATGTCTTCATCTTTCCCCGGCCCCATTTCCATGATCTGCATTCAAATGTGGGCCACGTACGGGGTGAGGAGAGAGCTCCTCATGGTCAGGAAGCATGAAAACATCTCTAAATTCTAATTCTGACTCCTCCTCCACCTCTCAATGTGCTCTTGAGTCCATCATCTCGGAAATAGATTCTGCATAGGAAAAAGGGGGTCACCAAAGGTCACCCTACAGAAGCTGGGGATGTGAAGAATACACAGATGTAGAGATAAAAGTCCCTACAAAAAGATCCTCATCCACCTTCCCTGTGTGATCGGTTCTTATTCAAGCATCAGGCACAACCTCCTCGTACCATCCTAGGGTACTGAATCTCCCTATCAGAAACCCATACTGCCCCAGCCTCTGTTCACCCTGCCTCAGATGGAAGCCTACCCCCCACTAGAGTTCCAGCAGATCTCCATATCACGTACCCGCCACCCTGGCCTGATGCACTCACTACAAGGCACCCAGAGCTTGAAGTCAGGAGCCTGGATGAGATACCTCTAATTGCTCTCATTTTTATGGTTGGAATTGATGCTCAATTGGTGGGTGCTGAGTAAATTAACAAGAAGCCTAGACAGACAAGGAACAGCTGGGCTTGATGGACTGCTCACCCTACACCCCACCCCCTCCCAGGACCACAGGCACGCACGGCTGCTGGGCAGCGGGGCCCTGTGAACTCTGAGAGGGGAATACGCCCGAAAAGAAAGGAGCTGCCAGTCAGCTCTGAACACCACCTTGCTTACCCATGCTTCTGTTTGCCAAGGGCAAAGTTCTCGGTGGGAAGGGAGGGAACTGGCACCAGCCACTGAGCACCCACACACACAGGAAAGCCAGGTCCTGGGAGACGGAGAAACAGGGAAGTTCTCGCAGCACGGCTGAAAATGGGACCGGGCAGTATGAACTCCTCCTCATGCTCCTGATTCCGATTCTAGGCCTTATCTTTAATTTATTCCAACAAATATTTATAGGATAGGGATTCTGTGCCCTCCCAGCCCAGCCACTCCTCACCTCACTGCCGCCACCACCACCGGTGCTAAGCTCTCCCCCAGCTGAACCTTGGCAGGCCTTCTGCTGACTGTCATATCCAAACTGGAGGCAGACCATTAGAACCTGGCCTCTCTGGGGACTGGCTTAAGGCTGTCCCTTCAGAAAATCTCCCAGAAGCCTGAGACACAAGGCATGGCCCCAGGACCCTGACACAGGCTCTTTCTTTCCTGGCAGCTGTACCCACCTCGGCTCAGCAACCAGAAAAGCCAGACCACGCCCCCTTTCATTCCTGGACTTGCTCCTCACCAGGGAACCCCCGGACTGCTTCAGGCCCGCCCCACCTCCCTCCGCTCTCCCTGGCACCCAGCCTCTCCCATCCCTGCAACAACAGGCAAGAGGTGCCAGCTTCGAGGCTCAGCCCCAGGCCCTTGAGTTTAGATCCCTGTTTCTCCTTCTGTAAGAAGGGTCCTTCCATTCCTCTTGCAGCAAGAAAAGACTGGGCAACGGCATCAGCAACAGAGACCCTGGGCAAAGCGTGTGACCTGTGAGCCTCAGTAACCTCGCGGGCTGGAGCTGTGAGGATCCAACCAAGTAACACTACCTGTGGAAGGCGAGAGAAGCCTGAGGAGCTCAGGCTTGCATTTTCTCCGAGTGTCTCTCAGGCCGAAGGCCGTGACCCTACTGGTGGGTGTGAAATCACGCTGAAGGGTGAAGACTATCTATTTTTTTTTTAACAAAAGAGACCAGACTAGTCTGAATGTAACTGGAAGCTGGCAGTAAAGGTAACACACACGTGCTTTCTGGGCTGTGATGAAAAGTTTATTCCTACTGGTTGCCGACAAAAATTTCAGTCAGGCCTCACTTTGAACACTTTCTCGCAGATGTTCCTGCCTGACAAACTTGCTTCCCACCCTGGGTAAGCTGGGATGGTCAACTGCTTGAATGCGCAGGCGGTGTTTTCTACCCCTCCCACCTCCATCCTGCCACAGGGCTGCGCTCAGACCAGGGCGGCTCTCCCGCAGGAGCTGTGCGCAGGCTGAGAGGCATCCCCGCAGGAGGAAGCCAGCATGAGGTGAGAAGGAACCTCCACTAACAGTATCAGGCACTGTCCCAAATGACGCTCCTGGACGTCCATGTTAGCACCTCCACTTTACAGACGAGGAAACAGAGAGCTCAACGAGGGGGCGGGGGACCAGGACTGAGAGCTAGGTTTGAAACCCATGGCTTCCCTCCCCTCTGGACCATGCTGCCAGGAGAGCGCCTGCGCGTCGCCCCAGCTCGTCGTCCACCAGCATCCCGCACTGGCCGAGGTGACTCACACCACAGCACGCACACGCGTGCGCAGTGGAAATCACGCGGCATCCTTTCCTACCTGCCTTTCTCAGGCTGTCCCAGTCCCTTGAGAGTGAGAGGAGAGGGCTGTACTGGGGGCATCTGGGATTTGTCTTCCTCTTGGTTACCCCTGTCCTCCTCTGCCTCTTTCGAGGCTGATTTTCCCCCTAGCTTACCAGCCCCTCCTCCAATGCCAGCTAACTGGTTACCCGGGCAACCCAGCTGGGAGGCTGCCAGTTACCATGGCAACCCAGCATGGCTGCCAGGTTGTCTTGCTTAGGAAGGTCAGGGGACCAGCCAGGCAACAGAGCTGCCGCGAAGTTGCCAGCAGGACTGGCCCGGGTAGGGGGAGGGGTCGCCTACGTGCCTGAGGGAATGAAGTTACTGCTGTCAGGGGGCCGCCTGTCAGTTTCCCTTGAGGCAGCCTGGGGCATGAGCCACAAGATGACTTCCCCAGTTTTCTTGTTCAGGCATGGTCCTTCCAACCTGTTCTAGAGTTCCAGTGACCTCACCTCAGGTACATTTTCTCAGGCTGAGGAGCAACTGGCTGTCACTCAGCCTAACCCTGAGCCCCCCTCACCCTCCTCCCTCTCTGAGCATATCTGAGAGTTAACACACATGCAACATATGTGTGTCTGTGTACAGTATAGTCTCTTCATAAAATATGATGGTAATAACAACAAAGAAGAGCTATTATTTTCTAGTTCGTATTTCTTACTAGGTGCCAAGCATGGTCTAGGTACCTTGTGCAAAGCTTCTCCACTGATCCACACAACAGACTTATTACCCCCACACTGCAGATATGGAAACTGAGACTTCGGGAAGTCAAGGCCCTTGTTAAGGTCGTGTGGGTATTAATTAGCAGATCTAAGATGAAGAGCGGATCAGCTTCTGAAATTCCTTGAGCTCTTGGCTCCTGTCTGTCCCCCACCAACCTGGCCTGACTTCAAGAAAACATTGTTAACCTTTATTAAAAGATTATTCAGTGCCAGATGTTTTATTCATATTATTTTACTTAGTCCTTACCTCTGTGAAGGAGGCTTTAGACTCCTCACACGGTAGCTTAGGAAACCAACACCCCCCAAAGTTCAGCAACCTTTCCAAGCTAACGAGACCCACCTTAAGGTCCCTTCCTCTGGGAACCCTTTCCTGACTCTGCTGGGAGAGCCCATCACTCTCTTTCCTTGCCCACCAACATACATAGCACACGTATGTCTCTGTCACAGACAGGACAACTGTTGGCTCACATGTCTGCTCCTTACTAGACTGTGAATTTAAAAATTCATTTTTGCAAGCGAGTTCCTGCCTAGTATGAGCATACGGTAATATCTGCCAAAGGCAAGTGGAGGGGCCCGGATTCCAAGTCCCAGTCATCTGATCGTCGACTCCATGTGCTCTCTGCCACATTCCCCTGACTCATTCATTCATTCATTCATTCATCCATTCAAGCAGCAGTTATCAAACAGTTGCTATCTGCCTGGCTCTGTGCAAAACGTCACAAAGACAGACAAATAGGACCATCCCTTTCCTTGAAGCAGCTCAGTCTAGTGAAGGGAGAGGCAAGGCTGAGCAGGATGGGAAATAAACGCACCCCGCCACTGCCATCAAGTCTTCCTCCTGACTGTTTCCCCATGCCTATTTCTTGAGCCAAACTCTTACTCATTCAAAGCTTCATATATCCAACCAACATTTATTGAGCACCTACTACTATGTGCGAATGCCCTCAAATCACCCATGGTTTGTGGGGGAGGGGGCAGCATGAGAAGACAGTGGAAATGAGGAATTAATCACTGGACAGTGTGGGAAGTGACTAATAAGGTACAGGGATCTAGGAACTAGTGGCCAGGGACACTGAGACCATCTGGGTAACTTTAAAGAGCTTTCACATTTGATGTGATAAAGCCATTTCATATGGCACAGATTTATACTCAGACCCACTTCCTACATGACCTCATTTGAACCTCAGTGATGCAAGCAGGGCAGGAATTATTGCCCTCACTTTAGAGCTGGGGAAACTGAGGCTCAAAAAGGGAAGAAAATTAGATTAGAAGGAGGGAACCTGGGTTCTAGGCCCTGCTTGTGATTCTAACAAGTCTGAGGACCCCCTCATCAGCACACTCCCACCCACCATCCCACCTCACTGAAAGCCAGCTTTCCTTCCTAGCTGTGACCTCTTCAGTTCCCCAGCTGGGAAGCCAGAGCTTCAGCTGAGGCGAGCAGGCTTGCCTACAATTCGGATAGCCCATTGATACTAATGAGAACCCAGGAACCAAGCAAAATCAGAAAAATAACCTTACCACCAGAGGCGAGGTTGATTTTAATGGGCTAATCACAATCATTAGGCTAATTGAAAAAGCAAATTGGCACCTGCAATCATAGACCCAGGTTCTCAGGTAACGATGAGTCAGACTGGGTGGACTGGGTGTCATCAGCACTAAGGAGGGACCTCACCTTCCCCGTGGAGGGGTTTCCTAGGCACTGAAGGAGTACAGCCTTGGCATCCGCACGTGTTGATGAGATCAACACTGACACGCCCAGCCCAGCTTCCCGAATTCACACAACCCTTTACAGAGACTGAGTAAGTGACCTGGGAGCATTTAACAGTCACCCTGAATACCATCTGCCCTAAACACATTTCCTCCTAACCCACCTCAGCACCTGTCTGACCTTTGAGTGAAAGTATTGCCTTCTGATATGCCCTGTTCAAATAATAATAATAATAATAATAATAATAATAATAATAATAATAATAATATAATGGACAAAAGCTTGCTAAAATCACACAGCTGCTAATTTGAGTCAGGTTTTGAATCCACGCCTTCAAATTCTAGAAGAGCGGTCTTTCCACAACCCCAGCGGGCAGCGCACCACTCTCTGTCAGTAACACTCGGATCTTGGCACACTGGAAGGTGCAAAGAGGGCTCACCCCGCCTATTCTCAATTCCTTTTCCTCTCTGCTCTGCATTTGTTCCAAACTGTTCCCCAAACAAAGTATGGCCTCTCCTCTCTAAATGTTTTTTTGACTGGCCTGCCAATGCCACCGCACTGATGTGCTGGCTTTCAGACCTCCTCGGGCCAGAACTCAGAGCCTATGCAAAGCCTCTAGAAACCAGGACCCGCTCCCGCAGTTGCAGCCCAGTTGCAACCTTCTTCCCCCTGACCATCCTCTGGGGGATCCCCATGCCCAGTGCCAGTGGCCTCAGGGAACCTTCCAACAGGCCAGGAAGGAAGACAGAGAAGAATTGGCTCAGAGACACCCATCAGAACTGGCTGTCACAGTGCTTCTTCACCCTGGGCTGGGCCCACTCTCAGCTCAGTTCCTACCAGTTCAGGGCCCTGGGCCCGCCAGCTCCCTCCCCTGAGCCCACGGACACAGGCTGGGCCTGGCTGGGTGGGGACATCTCGGGCCCACCAGCCATGATATTGGCCTGGGAGCCAGAGCTGGCTGCCCAGCTCACTGACTTCCTCTGTAATTACTTCATTTACATGGAGCAGGAAGAATCCAGCTGAATCCAGGCAGACGTATTAAAAGTAATTATCTGTGTAACGCGTCCCGCACCATCACCTTCCTGTAAAGAAGGAAAAGAACCCAACCGAGCAAGAGAAAAAAAAAAGAAAGAAAGAAAAACCCATATTGTCTAGAGCCTGTGCAGCCACCCAGGATTAATTACACTCTGCGCTAACTCATTTATCACCTTGCCACTGATTGGAAAACCAAGGGCTTTTAATAATTCCTATCGTAGCCCCGCACTCTCTGGGGTGAGGAAACGCAGAGCTGCTTGTTTCCTGTAGGAAAGCCCAAGGCAGTGCCAGGCAGGCACCTCAGCCCACCTGCCACCCCATCTAAAGATGGCTGGAGCCTCAGGCCTGAGTCTCTGTGGGACCTCCCTCCCACCTCCTCTCCAGCAGCAAGACCTGCTCATGTACTGCCCAAGCTGAAAGGCAGATGCAGTGAGGCAGAAGTAATGCTCCTCTAGGGGGACCTGGAAGCCAGGGTTTGGGGGATCTTAGGACATCTAGACCACACAGACTCAGGCAGAGACAAGCCCACCAGGGCTCCCACCCCACATACTGGAGCCTCGGGGGGTGCACCACCCACATCATCAGATTGAGGGTGAGGGGTCTGTGGGGATGGGGAAGAACGGCCAAGCTCTGAAGGCTGCAACCCCTTTGGACTTGGACT